>OZ017791.1:4829400-4869400 GCA_963969325.1 Lycopodina hypogea | reverse complement strand
TGTGTGTGTGTTCATGTGCATGTGTGTATGTGTGTGCATGCCTGAATGTGTGCGTGCACGTGTGCATGCGTGAGTGCGTGCATGCATGTGTGAGTGCGTGCGTGCATGGAAGTGTGTGTGGGTAGGTAGGTGGGTGCATGGGCATGTGAAACTACATTTAAAGCCACAAATTTAATATAACCCAATCACTCTCATATAATTATTTCATAAAGGGCACATACGTCATTTAAGTATTCATAGAATTATGACCCCTATGAGGGAATTGTGAAATGGGACATTTTTTAATCAGAAGAAAAATTGTTGCTGCTCAATGTTCTGTTCACATCATAATAATATATTCAATTTTTTTTTTTGTTCTACTGTTCTTCATCATTTGAAGGCAAGTGCCACTTTCATTTGCATGCTAGTATCCCAAGCCTGGAGGACTTGCAAGGTATGCAGCTTCTGAAGAAGATGATGATTTCTGTGAATGTTGGCCAGTGCTCTGCTATTCAGGTGTTCTTCCAGTCATACTGGCTTGGCACCATGTCCAGCCCATGCAGTGCACTGAAGGAGTGCTCACAGAACATGATCCCACTGGAAGTGTTAGTATCAAGGAGAGTATGGCATGTATATTCGGGTAAAAAACTCTTTCTGCAGCATTGATGACTTCCACCTGATTCATCAGCTTGACTGAATGCTGTTGCTCCTGTTTCCACCTTTTTCACCTATTATAGAGATGTGCATAATTTTAAAATCTTTCCTAGGGAGGGGGGGGGGGGGGGGGGGGGGGGGAAGAATAGTGCCCATGCTTATATGAATCTAATGCAGTCAAATGACTAACATAAGAATTATGCACCCACTCATTTACTAACCTCTGCTCCAAATGTCTCTGGCATAGAAATATCATTTTTGTACTCTTCCAGTATGTTATGTTCAACTTTTACTGTGAGCTTGTAGAGCTTGTGTGGAAGCAGGTAGTAAGCAAGCATTGCCCCTTTCAACTCTTCTGACAATCTCATCACAAGTTTAGTGATAAGATGATCTTAAGTGATAGTGCATTAGTTCTGTGCTTCTGTTTCATTTGGGCATTAGAAGAATAAGGAGGCACATCTGGTGTCTGATCTTCTTCAAAAGTCTCCTTTAAGCAGGTGTTAACCTTATCATAGAGTTTCTTGAAAGTTTTTTTTTCTCTCTCTCATTTCATTCAGTCTCTATCAGTGCTATGAGGGACCTAGATTGAGTGTGAGCAAGCACAAGTTCACATATCTTGGACTGTAATGCCACAGATATTGGATGTATGTATGCCAGGATATACTGAGTCATAATGAATGGTAACTCACTCACTCCTTTCATAATAAAGGTGAAGTTGTGCTTAGATTTACCTGTTGATTTTGTGGAAATTGTTTTCAAGCTATAATATATATTGCTGTATTGAACTAGCAGGGTACTAATAGAATCAATGTGAGACAGCCACCTTGTGTCACACTGAATGGAAAGACTTTATCATGGACAAGTGCTTTGAAAAAACAACTCTTATACACAAGGAGCACAGAATGCACCATCAGTGAAAAGAGAATACGAAATGCACCATCAGTGAAAAGAGAATACCAAAGCCAAGAGAATTTCTCTTTCCATGAAAGGGAGCAGCATTGATTTGATGGTTTTGTGTGAATGATAACCCTGTTGGTGGCTTCCATGTTTCTTTTAGAATCATAAACATGCCTTGATTATATATATATATATACAAGCAGCATATACCAGGCATTTGCCCAGCCAATGTCAACATAAGACGTTATAGAACCACTCAAATTTTGGCCTGGTTGGACCCTTAGCTAGCTTTTGGCACCAGTCCCATGGGCGCAGGAATGAACCCTAACGTGCAAAGCACTAGCAAGATCAAGAGTTGACTTTGGGGCTCATTTTTGCAAGTCAACTCATAGGCTGTGAATGAGAACAGGCTGGAGATGAACAAATCAGGCTCAGCTACTAAAAATAAGTTCTCATGAGTTCCTTTTGGAGCTGCTAAGGCAAGTTGACGCACCCCTTCCAAAAAACAGGGACACCTTCAAAGGACTTTCAGGCTTGCATCCGAAAACAGTGCTCTCACAGTAGGCGTGAGACTACCATTCAACCAACTCCCCTACCAGCACTTGTTCTCAGAAAATTCTGGCACACTTGAAAACCAGTAGAGATATCATGATGCAGAATTGAAGAGAAGAGTCAGCCTTTGGTGGCAACATTCCGGATACCACTTCAGACTTTTAGCTCCGAATCTCAAACTATGCTGATAGTGTTGGAAAGAAACCATACAAACAGTCGGCAATTTATGCCTTTGCATGTCATCAATACCTGTTTCCAATGCTGTTATAGGAAACTTTTCTCACATGTGACCTGCAAGAAGATAAAACTCTGAAATATAATGGGACTGAAAATGCTGGAAGCTATTATCTGAATTCAGATAACTCTGTTAAACCAAATGGCTGTTGCAAAGAATTTTCAATAACGAAGAAAAAATGACTCAGTTTAACACTACTGTGATGTAAAAAAAAAGGTGAGATTAACCTGAAGAAGAAGAATCTCTGGTTGAACTGCTTGACACTGACTAAGAATACATGTATTCATGTTCAAAAGTTGTTGTTTAAAACCTATTTCATGTTAAATATAACTCTAGAAATGATCAAAGCATTTGGCAGTGTCATTAGCAGTTTTATTTCTAGTTTGGCAGTTTTCTGGCAGAATTTCAGTCTTGTTTGGCATTTTTATTTCATTGTAACTTGGCAACAGCGACTAGGGGACACAGTACCTGTGCTGAGATGTGCTGTGCTGTGCTGTGCTGAGCTGTGCTGAGCTGTGCTGAGCTGTGCTGAGATGGGCTGAGATGTGCTGAGATAAACAGAGAACCAAAAGGAGCCAGGGACAATCCAATCCTAAAGCTTTTTTGTAACCTAATCACTTGGAAAGAGGAGTTAAATTAAGTTAATTGGAAAATTGGAAAAGTTTTCTCCTCGCTGCCCAAGCATTCCAACACAACAATTCTTCGCCTATCACCAAATTTTCAAAGAAATTTGAATTATCCCAGCAGCCAAAATTGTTTGCCAAGTAAAACTTTTAAGTGAGTATTCACTGAAATATATTATTCTATCTACCACCATCTCCACCAATAGTCTTGCTAGCCGATTTTTTACCTTAACCGGTGGAGGAAAGGGTCTGGTATTACTGCGTTATCATTTGGTTCCATTCCCACAGAATCATTGGGAACAATACTTTAGTGTGTATAGTTTATGGGAGTATTTCTTGTTTACTTCTATCTGTGGTAATTTGGGTCACCACGTTTGATTAGGAGATCTCGTTTTGTGGCTCTAGGTTGGAAGTGAAAATCTTAGGAAGTTAAACGTGTTAAGACCATGAAGTGCAGCCATCCAGCAAAGTCTTTGTTGTAAGATGTGGATTGAAAGATAGAATCATCTGATGCTACTCTAACATTAGTAATTACTGTCAAAATGTTACCAAATAGCTGGGTTATTTGCCTATTAAACCAGAAGAGGAGCAGAGCATCATTAAATTTACAAAGGTATAGATGTGTTTGTATCTCTTTCTACAGTCTAGGAAGACCTTGTTTACACTATGTTGCCCTGTGTTTTTGATCAGCTTTGGAAGGTTAAAAAGAAATATATGATGTTAGTTGTTTCCCTTCTCATAGCACTGATGCAGGACCCAAAAAGCCATTGGAATAGCAGTTGTTTGCATCACTGACTAGGAGGTAGCTATATTAACACTTCCGAACAGAATAGGAAGGAAAAATATTTAAAAAATGAAAATTTCAAATAATTTTCATTTACCTGAATCCCTGGTTGTTTGCATGGAGTGGAAGAGCATGCTGGCTACTGATGTTTATCAGTCCTTTGACAGATTTTGTTGTAGATGAGGCTCATTGCACCATGAAATGGTAAATTTATACCATAAAGATTAGTCTATATTATAAATAATGGTCTGCCACTATTAATGATAGTATATCACCATGTGAAGGAACAATTTTTTATTGAACAAACACAATAACAGCCAAGCAGAAAAATTAACTTGAAACTTTTCCAATGCCCTTTTTGACAAATTTAGGATACAATAGTTGGACAACAAGTACCTTGATCATTACAAGCAAAGTTGCATGTGCCCCTCAAGTATATATATATATATATATATATATATATATATATATATATATATAAAGGAGATGTCTGTCTGTCTGTCTGTCTGTCTGTCTGTCTGTCTGTCTGTCTGTCTGTCTGTCTGTCTGTCTGTCTGTCTGTCTGTCTGTCTGTCTGTCTGTCTGTCTGTCTGTCTGTCTGTCTGTCTGTCTGTCTGTCTGTCTGTCTGTCTGTCTGTACCATCATTCTGGCTGAACCTGTGGATGAATTTCACCAAAATTTAGCATGACAATAAGTTTTGTCCAAACTTAAAACATGGGCTAAAAATTTTGGAAAATGGTTGCCATGGTAATGAGAATTAGCCAAATACGGTATTTTTGCCAGTAAAACCATTGAAGCTACAGATCTAAAACTTGGTATAAATATACAACTTTACTCTGGGAGTAACAATGGCTGGGTCTCACCTGGCCACACCTCTTCCTTTTCTGTGTAAGTCTAAAAATGCCAAAAATGGTATTTCAGCAAGAACACTTGAACTTGAGGAATTAGACCCATGAACCCATATATATTTGGAATCAATAAATCTGGGGGATATTCTAAGGGCATGTATATGACCACACCCATTTCAGTTTCAATGTCAGGTCCCCCCAAAAAGCCAAAAAGGTACTTTCACCAGACAAATCCTTGGAGTAACAAACTTAAAACATAGTATGCATACACAACTTGATTTAGGGAGTAACATGGGTGGAATCCCTCCTGGCTACACCTCTTCCCGTTGGTGTGTAAAGTGAAATATTGCCCAAAAAAATCAAATTGAATAATGCATAGACCTAAGGGTCAGATCAAGAAATAAACTTTAATGTATATTTTGGTTTGTAAGTGTGTTTGTACATGTGTGTATCAAGGCATCACAGTAAAATTTGGCATGTGTTCTCCAAGAACCTGGGTGAGCCTTATTAAATACGCATTGGTAGGTTAATGGATGTCGTTTTGTCATAGCTACACCCACAGGAAGTTATTTAGGCTATTAAAAGCTAATCAAAGGACCAACAAGACTGAAATTTGGAATGATGTTTCCAAGCAACTGAGTGAGCATTACTAATCAAATGTGTATGTAACAATGGGTGTGATCTGGTCATTGCCACACCCATTGGACTCCATGCCAGCCAAAAACTCATTTATGGACCAATTAGGCTGAAATTTTGAATATGAAGTTCAAGTAGCTGGGTGAGAATTACTAACTACATGTGGATGTGGTGATGTGTGTAGTTTGATATTAGCCACACCCAGAGGAAGTCATTTTGGTTACAAAAGATATTTAAAGGACCAACCAGGCCGAAATTTGAAGACGATTTTATAATGTTTCATTTCATGTTGACATTGGCCAGGCAACGCTGGTGTGGGCAGCTGCCCTAGCTTCAGCTAATATTATTCTGCAAGCTAGGATAGCTGCCCCGCTCCCTAGCCTATAAACAATTCTACCACTGAAAATAAACTAAGGCTACCTAACTGTCGTCATGAGTAGCCAACAGTAGGTTCACACACTCAGTCTCCCTTCAAAATATATATTATTAAATACTGGTCAGAGACTCTCTGTACCAGCAAAACAATTATCTTTCCAATATTCAATATACAATATGACACTTTCAATTACAACATGGACACTCTACATAATAACAGTTTAGTTGTGTCTTTTTATAGTCAGGCCATTCGGGGGGGGCCCTGCTCCGGCGCCCTGCCTGACCGGCTGTTTGTTCATTAAATGAGTTTATTGTAATTACTTCCTTTTCTTTGTTCTTACAATTAATTTCCTTCACCGGAAACCCATAACACACATTATCTCAATTAGCTATCTTAATTAACTTTGTTATTATCATCTTTCTTATTCATTCCTTCATTCTCTTTCTTATTATTAACTTTTTGATGTCCTTTACTTGTTCCCTGCCTTGTCACAGGCAGAGTCACTGGGAGTAGTCCTGGTGGCTCTGACATTTCCCCAACCTCAGCTGCTGACGGGTCCCTGGACAAACCGTCAGAAGGGTCAATGCCCACCTGGCCAACCTTCCATGACTGTCTTTTAGATTACTCAAGTGGGTAAGGGGGTTATGGTCAGTTTGTATAGTGAAGGGGTTGCCTTCTAAGTATGTCCTAAAATGTTTGACCTTTCACTATAGCCAGAGCTTCCCACTCTATTGCTGAATAATTCCATTCACTTGGTAGTAACTTTTTTGAAGCATATGCTATGGGGTGTTCTTCTTCCTTGCTGTTCAACTGACTTAAAACATAACCTAAGCCATAGGATGAAGCGTCAGTTTGTAAGATAAATGGTTTTGTCCAATCGGGTGTCACTAATTCCGGGGCTTCTGTTAGAGCCTTTTTCAATTGGTCGAATGCCCCCTGGCAATCTTTCTTCCAGACCACTTTGTTTGATGCCTGTTTCCATGTTAGGTTGGACAGAGGTGTGGCTATGGTAGAAAAGTTATTGATAAACTTTCTATAGTAGCCACACATGCCCAGGAATGATCTTACTTCTTTTTTTTACTTTTGGCCTTCCAAACTCAGCAATGGCAGCTATCTTTCCTTCCATAGGCTGCACAGTTCCACTACCTACTAAGTACCCTAGGTATTCACAATTGGCTTTCCCAAATATACACTTTTTCTCTTTCACCATTAGCCCAGCCGCCTTCAGTTTCTCAAACACTGTGGTTAAGTGAACCAGATGGTCTTCCCAAGTAATGCTATGAATGAGTATATCATCCAGGTACGCTACTGCAAAATCATGTAGCCCATGCAAGATCTTGTCCATGAGCCTCTGAAAGGTTGATGGGGCCGTGACCAACCCGAATGGCATGGTCAGGTACTCATATTTCCCATAAGGCATGATAAAAGCTGTTTTCTCGATATGCTCCCTTCTCACTGGCACCTGGTGATAGCCCTTCGTAAGATCTAATGTGGTGATATATTGGGAACTTCCTAAGTTGGCAATTAGTTGTTCAATGTTAGGCAACGGGTAAGGGTCATGAACAGTGACTACATTTAACTTTCCGTAATTCATGCACATCCTCCTGGTTCCATCCTTCTTTGGCACTAATACAATAGGGGCTGCCCAAGGGTTGGTTGATGGCCTAATTATGCCCTGGTTCAATAAGGTCTGAATCTCCTCCCTTAATATTTCTTGGGCTTTATGGGCTAATCTGTACTGGGATAACCTTACTAGATGGGCATCTCCAGTGGGGATGTTGTGGCACACCAGGTGAGTTCTCCCAGGGGTATCACTCAACATATCCTTATATCTCTCTTTAAACTTCTCCAGCTCCCTCAGTTGGAGCTCAGGCATGTTGGTATCTCTGTTCTCTCTTTCCCTCTCCTCACTCATGCTCTCACACTGTCTTCCTCGGCCATAAATACAGCCGCAGACAGTGACTTCCATTCTATCATACAATTGACATGAAAGGTCCTGTATCGTTTACTCCTTCCTCCCAAGTCTACCTTGTATGCAATGGGAGTGAGTACTTTAGCTACTGGGAATGGGCCCTGTCATTGATTCACCAGTTTGTCTTTGAGGGTAGGCCTGAATAGAACAAAGCTACCCACTTTGAAAGCTCGTACTCTGGCTTTCTGGTTGTAATAAGTTTTCTGTTTTGTTTTCTCTCCCTTCTCTCTCTCGTAAGCCATTTCCCGGACTAATTCCATACTAGCCCTTAGTGAGTGTATATACTCAGATACACTACTACAATCTTCCTCCTCTTTTCCCTTCCAATACTGCACTAGCTCATCTAGGGGCATTCTCATTTCTTTCCCAAATATTAACTGGTACGGGGAGAAACCTGTGGTCTTGTGTATTGTTCCTCTGTATGCCCATAATACATATGGCAGACACTCATTCCACTCCACCTTTGGGTTTGCCACTAACTTTCTTAGTAATCTTTTTAGGGTGGCATTGAATCTCTCCACCATCCCATCCATCTGGGGGTGGTAAGGGGAGGTCTTTAACTGTTTAACACCAGTTAGCATGCATAACTGTTGCATGACTTTTGACATGAAGTTTGATCCATTATCAGTTAGCAATTCCTGGGGCACCCCCAACCTGGCGGTCACCTCCACTAAACATTTCACAACGGTTTCGGTTAGAATATTTCTTAATGGGAAGGCTTCCGGCCATTTAGTTGCATAATCCATTAAAACCAGGATGTATTTGTTGCCTTGTTGATAAAAGAGTTGTTTTGATGGTCCTGTAGCTATCCTGCTGGTCTGCTGGAAGTGAAGAGATGGCCATCAGGCCGGCTCCCAACAGTGAGCCTCGTAGAAATAATGGCCATTGGGCTGGGGGCCAGTCACTAGCTGTGGCAATTGCTTCAAAAGTGTCCAGGTATGCTGCAATGTCATCACTAGCTTCATTAAACTTCTGGACAGTTAGTCTTGGTGTGGCTTCTGCTGTAGCTCCTCAGCCTGGTAAGAGTTCTCGAATTGCCTCCATCATTAGCTGCTGTTGTTCTAGGTTAGCTTGTCTTTCCTTTGCTCTTTGATTTCTTTCTTCTCTCCTTCGCATGGCTTCCTCCTCAGCTCTTTGTTCTTCCCTTTCTGCCCTTTGGTCTCTGCCTCCAAGAATGCTGACCATCCTGGGGTGCCTTCAACTCTAGGGGTGCTGAAGAGGGCAGGGTTAGCAGGTGAAAATGAAACTGGAGAGCTTGGTATCACTCCTGGAGTAGCAAAACTTGCTGCAGATGCCTTCCGACTTCATGTGCGCCAGTCTTCTCTTGGCACTGCCATGGTTCTTTCAATACTTAGATAGAAGATAGTTACTAGTTCCAATAAAGTCCTATCCAACTATCTCACGCTGCCACCAATGTGGGCAGCTGCCCTAGCTTCAGCTATTATTATTCTGCAAGATAGGATAGCTGCCCAGCTCCCTAGCCTATAAACAATTCTACCGCTGTAAATAAACTAAGGCTACCTAACTGTGGTCATGAGTAACCAACAGTAGGTTCACACACTCAGTCTCCCTTCAAAATAGATAGTATTAAATACTGGTCAGAGACTCATAACACACATTATCTCAATTAGCTATCTTAATTAACTTTGTTATTATCATCTTTCTTATTCATTTCTTTATTCTCTTTCTTATTATTAACTTTTTGATGTCCTTTACTTGTTCCCTGCCTTGTCATAGGCAGAGTCACTAGAAGTAGTCCTGGTGGCTCTGACAGCCGGGTATATGCTGGTAGTGTATATATATATATATATATATATATATATACTACATAATTTTTTTATAGATAGACTTCTATGTTAGTTGAAAATAGATTTAAATTCAGGTTACTTGCATGGTACTGATGAGGGTTGAGGTGTGTAGAATTTTAATACTGAGTGTGATTATGACACTTTTAGATATCCAGATTTGAAATTGTTATTAGGATTCGTTGCCTACTTGTCTCCATGGTACTGGATAGACTACTTGTCTCCATGGGGCTGGGCTGTATGTCCATATCACTTGCTACAGCCACTTTGTGCAACATGGGAAAAGCTCCAGATAGGTTGTTGCTCAGTTGCTTGTGCAATTTTTGATACTTTTTCCACCAGCTCCAAATAGTTCCTGTGGATGTACTCAGTGTGCAAAATTCAAGGTCCTCTTCATGACCATGCTGCAGAGTGAGGATGATGCATACTGCCAAGATCTTCAGCCAGAGGAAAGTGTTTGCGAATGCTTAGCATGCTGGGGGCTTGACAAGTCTACTTTTGTTATCCTCTCTACAGGTTAATAGTTTTCCACATCCTGCTGGGATTATTCATCTCCAATGGCGCATGTGCAGGTCAAGTTCAGAGAGGTGCAATACAGCTAACTGGTTGAATGGTTTTGCACGCGCAACAGACGTACCAATTTGTTCAACTGGAAATAAACAAACCTTCGCAATAGCATTCCAGCAATACCAAGCGGTATACGTGGTAATACCAGATCCTTTCCTCCAAAGGTTAAGGTAAAGGGTCAGCTAGCGAGACTAAAGTTGAACTTAGATCTCAAGAATGCTGTAAATTTTTTTTTTTTTTTTTTTTTTTTTTTTTTTTTTTTTTTGTTTGTTTGTCCGTATTGCCTGAATTCCAGTTGCGCAGGTTTTATGTGGCGCTGACTTGACAAATTTCTCTCACCTGGAGTGAACTTCAGGGACAGGACATTTTCCTTAAAATGGAGGTTGAGAAAGGCTCTCCTACCAGCAATACCCTAGTGCGTGAAACTGATTTTAATGCCTCCTCCAAATCAAAATGGAATAACAAATGCTTGTTGAACTTGCTCCTTCTTATAGTTATTATTGGAGTTTGGGGTCTAATGGGGGTGCCAGTAATTCTATATAATTCACCTATTTCACAGGTAAGACTGGATGTTAATGTGTTCTTGTTGTTGCTAGAAATGATTAGATTTAGTAGACTTAATAGTCCACCGAAGGCCATCAATAATCTCTTTCTATGGTTAATGTCTAATATATAACTATAAAAATGCTATTAATAGCTGTTGATCTATGACAAGACTAGTAATATTTCCACCATCCAATCAAAGCAATGAGCATTGAAGAGTATTTCATTCATTATTGTGAATTATGTGAAGTATAGGAGTATTGAAAACTACAAAAGGAATATTGTGGTACAACCTCTAGTTACACACGTGCACACAACACACACACAACACACTCACACACAACACACACACACACGAAGGTGAGAACAAAACAAGAAATTCGCTACTTGGCTTGTAAATATTAACTACGAATAGACATGCTGAGATACTTCGTATATTATTCATACTGGATGGGAATAATAGAAATAGCGTACTATAATTCTAGTTGGGTATGCTTATTTCTCTATTAAAAATAAGAAAAGAGAAGGAAAGGGGTTTGAGCATGGTTTTACTGACTGATATGTGTTTACACAAATATGGTTTGTAGTAAGTGGGGTGGTTTACTTAGGCACTGAGTATTTATCCCAGCCACGAAAGTTGGAAGAAAAAAATTTGTCCCACAGGCAGGATTTCATTGCAGTCTTCACCAAACTTTCTCATAACCACCCAGAGTGGTTCCCATTAAACCTGAAAAATTGAGCCTTTTACGCCCAATCGTCTGGAAGGAGTAATCAACCAACAAGCCAACCAATTAACCTACCCACCCCTACCCCACCCCACCCCACCTACCTACCCAACCCAACCTAATACAACCCAGCCCATACAACCACATTGCACCATACCGCACCCCACCCCACCCAAACAAACAAACACACAAATTGAGAATTATACAAGATAAGGAAAAAGTGAAACATTAGAAAGATATTACTGAAAAATTTTTTTTTGGTTGAGTAAATACTATTATTCTATACATTTTAGATTCCATCAGATACTGGTATAAAATCAGCGACAACTTTTGGGGATTCTATGTGTCAAGCACCGCTCCACTACCTAACAACCAGCAATATTTGCCTGATGGAATTTTCCATTATTCTCACTTCTTTGAACTGTTCATTTAATCCTGAGGGGACAGTGTTTGTTAAAGAAAATAACAAGACCATTACCACTCAAATTTTGAATAAGCTAAACTTGATTGGAACAAATGCAGAATGTAGAAGAAAAGCTGTTCCATTTTTGTGTTTGCACCTGTTTGGGTTGTGTGTTGAGTCAGGAGTCTCCATCCAACCTACAGCTGGTCAGTGTAAAGAGATCAGAGACATCATATGCCAAGAGGAGTGGGGGATCATTGCCAGTGACATTCCAGATTGTGTGACATTTCCTACTGCATCTACATCATCATGTACTCAACTAAATGACAGTTATACTTCAGGTGATACTGTTGCAGGCAATTTATCTGGTATGCTATGAGAGTATGATGTGACATGAAATATTTTATTGAAGTTTTTTGTACACTCTTTAACAAGATTAATCAATCATTAATATAAGTGACTTCATAGGTATTGAATACAGAATCATGTGAATCTGTACTAGTTGTATAACTATTTCAATTTGTTTAGTTCTAGTTTAATCAGCTTTTGATGTTTGTGAGCCAATCACAATGTTAATCAACATCCTATTGTGATTCTACTACATTATCTCCTTGCAGTTTTACATTTGGTACCACTAATTTGTGTGGTGAGCATGTAAAAATTAGCAATAACAAAACAATAGAATTTTGATTAATATTGATCATAATTTCATGAAGTAGGCAAGGAATAACTGCTATTACTATTAAATGAACTTTTACTCTCACTAGTCTGTATACTCACTCGCCCCTAAAGCCTACAGTTCATGAGTTAAAACTAATGAAACCTCAGTATATATGTGTGCGTACGTGTGTATGTGTGCCTGCCTGCCTGTCTGCCTGCCTGCCTGTCTGCCTGCCTGTCTGCCTGTCTGCATGCCTGCCTGCCTGCATGCATGCCTGCAATGTGCGTGCATGCGTACATACATACTTATGTATGTATGTATGTATGTATGTATGTATGTATGTATGTATGTATGTATGTATGTATGTATGTATGTATGTATGTATGTATGTATGTATGTATGTATGTATGTATGTATGTATGTATGTATGTATGTATGTATGTATGTATGTATGTATGTATGCATGTATGTATGTATGTATGTATGTGTGTCTAGCCATCACAGCCAAACTATTGGACCAAAAAGGCCGAACATTGACATGTGTTCTCCAAGTAGCCGGGTTATGTTAATAACTGCATGTAGGTGTGGTAATGGGTGTGATTTTGTCATAGCCACACCCACAAAAATTGTTTTGGCTACCACTAGCAAGTAGAAATTAGGTTGAAATTTAGCAAGTTGTTTCCAAGCACCAGGGTAAGCATTATTAACCACATAGGATGTAGTTTTGCTGTAGCCACACCTACAGGAAGTTATTTTGGCTAATCAAATGGCCAAGCAGGTGAAATTAGTAATGCGGTTTCCAAGGAACCAGATCAGCATTCTTAAGCATGTGTAGGTGTGGCAATGGGTGTGGTTTGGTCATGACCACACTCATAGGAAGTCATTTTGGCTGCCAAACACTAATTTATATATCAATCGTACTGAAAATTGACTTATGGACTCCAAGTAAATGAGTAAGTGCTATAAACCATGTTATGTGTGGTTTGGCTATAGCCACACCCATATGAAATCATTTTTCTATAAAAAGGTAATTAATCACCAACCAGGCAAAATTTTGGCAAAAGTTCTCCAAGTAACCAGGAGAGCATTATTGACCACATGTGGGTGTGGCAGTGGGTGTGATTTTATCATAGCCACTCCCATAAGAAGTCACTTTGGCTAGAAATACTGATTTAAGGACCAACCATGCCTAAATTTGTCTTTTTGTTTCCAATTAACAGAGTGAGCGTAATTACTGCATATAGGTGTGTCAATTGGTGTGGTTAGGTTGTATCCACATCCACAGGAAATTATTTTGGCTAACAAGATTGAATTAAAGACCAACCAGCCAAAATATGAGTACCTTCTATAAGGTTTCATGATGACATTGGCTGGGCAACACCGGGGTATATGCATACACACACACGCGCGCGAATGCACGCACATGCACGCACACACACACACAAACTCCCCTTATCTGGGTAGCTTAGGACCATGCACTGCCGTTAACTCAGAAAGGCCATATCTGGGAACATTCTATATAGTCTCCAGTGTTAGTGGGTATTTGGCTAACTGTTTAATGTCATCATATACTTAATGCATTGAACATCATCTGTGTACACACACACATACAAGCAACATATCATCTTCATTCAATTTTTTTCAAGTAAATGATGAAAGAAACATCGTTGAAATGAATTCTGTCATATTCTAGTCAGAACATCCTGCCATTTCTTTAAAAAAAAATCTGCAGCTGGAGGGACAAAAATGTCTGCTTTGAAGACATAACTTAGACCTTAAAAAAAGTGAACATGTTATTAGGTCTAAGTGTTGTTTTTAAGTACTTTTTTTGATATTTTTAACCTTACACACAAAGAGAAAGAGGTGTGGCCAGATGGGAACCACCCATATTATTTGCAGAGTCAAGTTGTGTCTGCATGCCAATGTTTTATGCCTGTAGCTTCATCCTTTTTTAGGCAACAGTACACTTTTTGGCTTTTTTAATGAATAAAGTGGTGTGGACATATAGATATGCTTATGACGTTCCCCTGATGACACTCATTCTAAATACATATGGGTTTGTGGGTCTAGCTCCATTCTTTTTTCTCAAAAAAGTACCATTTTTGTTGTTGTGTTTTTAATACATAAATGGGTGTGGCCATATGGACATATTCATGATGTTCCCATGGTGACACTAATTGTAAATATATATGGGTTCATGGCCTAATTTCAACTATTCAAGTGTGAATCAAGGACAGACAGACAGGTAGGCATGCAGGCAGAGAGACAGACAGATAGATAGACAGACAGATAGACAGACAGGTAGACAGATGACAGACAGACAGACAGACAGACAGACAGACAGACAGACAGACAGACAGACAGACAGACAGACAGACAGACAGACAGACAGACAGACAGACAGACAGACAGACAGACAGACTATTCACACTTTATCGTAGAAATAGATGTGATGAAATAAATTTCGGTTTAATTTAGAAAAGTGTATACTAGAAATATATTCCATTGTGAGATCAATTATATATATCTCATAAAATTATTTGGCCTTAATTTTTTTTCTTCTTCTTTTTTTATTTCATAGTTCAAGGGTTATAAATTTTTTCTTTACCATTATATCTAACTAATCCTGGAAGGGAAACTAGAGAGAGTCAAAATAGAGGAGGAACAATAATTTTGTAAAACTGAAATGACATTAAATGTTTTGCTAAATTTGCTAACTTTTATGTGAAACAGTGGTATAGTCTATGTAAATAATGAAGTGGCTATAATGTCATAAAAAATTGGACAATAATTTAATGTTTGTTTATTAAATTTTGTTTATAGGAACCCATCAAAGTCAAAATGAAACAACAGAAGCAGTTATGGAATGCTCTGAAGATTTTTTCAGAGAAAATGGTTCAAGTATTTGTACACCGAGTTGTTACACTTGGATACAGTTCAGCAGTAAAAATCTCTCTAAAATCTTTGATGTGATAATCTTCATGTCTGGATTATTTGGATTTGTAGCAGGTGTAGCTGCTCTTCTCTTTTCTTGTATACAGTACAAGAGAATGTGAGTAATACTTCAGAAAATTTTATTAATGTAAAATGCATAATGTAATATGTCACTCTAATGGAGTTATCTAATAATTTAAATACTATATATGTCTTATTTATTCCAACTACAATATTGTAAATAAGGCATGAAAATATTACCAATCAGAAAAATCAGAGTATCTTCATAGAAATGTTCTGTACTCAGATATAGGGCAATTTCAAAAAGTATTCTACTAACAGGGGATGATTTAACCAATCTATTTTAGCAGATTCGGTTTTCATGACCATTGCATAATCTTACATGCAGGATTACACTGAGAGATTTCTACTTGTTCTTCACTATTAAAATTTCACCTTTTTATCATCCAGAATTCTATCTAGGATTCTATTCAGAATTCACTCATATATATATATATATATATATATATATATATATATATATATATTCAAACTTTCATCACATTAAAAAAAAGTATTACTCTACTAGCACACAGGCTTCCCTTCAGAAGACATAAAATATTATTGTATGTAATGTGTATAATTTTAACTGTTAAATAATACCAAGAGTTACAGAAGAGATTAAAGTTGATGTTTCATTGTTTTTGGTCTTGCTGTTGGTTGTTCTTATTAACTGTTAAACCCTTTGAATTTGAACTCTTGTACTACTCACACCCAACGCATGCACTTTAATTACTATCTTGTTAATGCTCATCGTTAACTCATGCAGTCACCTTTTGTTGTTCTAAACCTATTCTCATGTCTAGCTGGACTAAGATTTCTTTAAGGTATTCTTACCTTTGATGCTACGCTTTATTCAGTTAGTCATCTATGGATAAATTCCTCCGACCAGAATGTTTGGATACTGACCCAAACACAGGTGAGGCTGCTAGAGTGTGACTCCATTGAACATTTAAGAATTTCCTCATTGTACTTCCTCCTGATAGCTTTTTGACCAACTAGGAATTCTTACTACATTCTGACACCCAAAACTTATCAATATAATGCAAACTGTGAGGATTTTCTATGAGGATTACCGAACTTCAATAGACAATCTACTAGCCATGTACGAAAAATGAACTAATGAAGTTTAAGCTCATATTGTCCTCACTTCTAGATGTCTTAAGAACCCGCTGAGACACTAAAGAAGTATATTGAATCTCTTAAAAATCTAACTAAAGAATATAACGATAAAACAATTACCCCCTTCCAGTATTGTTAGGAGAGCATTATAGATGCATTTATAGCTGGCTTAACTTTTTAATTTATTTGCCAGATGCTACTGGAAAACAGGACTTTAGAGCTTAAGACAATGTTTTACCAAGCCAGGTGGCTAGAATTGGCAATTTGCAGTTGTGAATTTTACACAGCTTCTTTACCTTCCAAGTTACCTCTCTGCATGTTTATCCTCTGAACTATACTATATCGATGGCAACTTCATCATTGGATACTAAATGAGTGTTTTTTGTTATGTTGATCTCATGTTCTAGGGAAGAAATATCATAACTTACACTTATCAGCTCTTCCAAAACTATTGCTGACCTCATGCTCGGTCTCAATTTAGAGTTTCAACATAAAAGTGTATTATTCAAACACAGTGGTTCTAAACCTTGTTTATCTGGTGTGAGCACCTTAAATATATACCCTACCAACTATATGCTAATCTTTCTCATGATTATCACTCAGTTGCAACCAAGTCACGCAAATATAGTTGCGACGAATCTATTTTTATTTCTTCAGAGGTAAAAAGGCTACTTGCTAAAGAATTATAAAGCCCAGTATATCTCCTTGGCATGGCCAAATTGTTGCTGTTAAGGAATAAAACCCACAGGAAAAGTATGGTCATAGATTACTCACAAACCATCAACCAGTTCACACAACTTCCTTGCATAAATGAGCTAATAAATGATATTGCCCAATACCAAGTGGTCAGTAGTATTGACCTCCGTAGTGCATATCACCGAGTTCCTCTCAGACCAGAAGAACAGGCGTACACTGATTTCGAGGCTAATGTTGGATTATACTAATTTGCCAGAATTTTGTTTAGTGTATCGAATGGTGTCACATGTTTTCTATGTGAAATGACTTATTTTGTTCAAAGGAAAGGCCTAACTGGAGTTTCCCCATATTTAGACAATATTACTCTCTGTGCATAGGATCAACGAGACCATGATGCCAATTGAGAGCATTTCCTTGAGGTTAAAAAAAGAAAGAATGCAACCTATAGTGAAGAAAAGAGTATTTTCTCAACAAGGTGCCTTACTATTCTTGGAAATATTGTGAAGAAGGTATAAATTTGTCCAGATCCTGAATGTTTGAGACCTCTTCGAGAGCTACTTGTCCTTATCAATGCCAAGTCTCTTAATAGATGTAGAGGACTATTTAAATGCTATTCTCAATGAATTCCTTGTTTCTCTTACAGAAAAAACCTATCAACATTTGCTGAACTTTCCTGTTGTGTGCTGAAGCTGTAACTTTTTTTGATAGCCTCAGGAAATGCATTGAGGAGTCATTTGTGACATCAACTAACTAAGACATACTGTTTGAAGTGGATACAGATGTTTCAGAAGTTGCTTTAGCTGCAACCTTAAATGAAGCTGGATGTCCTGTCATATTTTTATTGAGGATTTTACAAGAACCCGAAGTAAGGCACCCCTAAGTTGAAAAGGAGGCCCAAGATACTATTGAGTCCATGAAGTATTGGAAATATTATCTCACTGGGAAACATTTTAATCTTCATAAAGGGAAAATCAAGAATGACAAGATCATGCGATGGCAAATTAATCTGTCCTACTATAGTTTTAACATAGTATATCGTCCAGGCAAAGATATATTCCTCCTGACATTTTTCCCAACCTTGTGTGCTGTTCTCCCTAGTGTTCACTATACCATCTGCACCAGTTGCTGTGCCATCCTGGTATCATGAGGATGTTCCATTCTGTCTGGATAAGTAATATACCGTACTCTGTTGAAGAGATAAGAAAATGACTAATACTTGCGATATCTGTTGAGTGTAAGCCGAGGTACCAGAGCCCTGCTAAGAGTCATCCCATCAAAGCTACTTAGACATTTTAGAGAGTGAATATTGACTTCAAGGGACCACTCCCTTTTGAAAACAAAATGTTTACTTTCTCAATGTTATTGATAAGTACTTTCGCTTCCTATTTGTTTTCCCTTGCCTGGATATGACTGCTAATACTATCACCAAGTATCCAACACTGATGTTCACACTCTTTTACTCTTTTGGATGCCAGCTTTTGTACACTCTGACCAACAACCTTCTCTTATTACTCATGAACAACAATCCACCTCACTGGAACCGGAGTAGCTATGAGCCACACTACCCCATACGATCCTGCTGGAAACAGACAAGTGGAAACTTATAATGGAATTATGTGGAAAGCAGTCACCATGGCTTGCCGTTCCAAGAATGTGCGCATCAAATATTGGTAAGTTGTTCTTCCTGATGTTTACTCCATACTACACTGAGATTGTTCAAGCCCCTGCCACAACTAGCATGCCAGATCCAGAAATACCTCTTCGATGATTAGAGTAAACTTGTAACACTGTAGACTGACTCTTTCTTCATTTCTGAAGAAGGGGGTTAGTGTTATGATTTACTGTTGAACCCTATGAACTTGAATTATTGTATTACTCACACTCAATGCATGCATTTCATTCATTATCTTGTTAATGCTCACCATTACCTCATGCAGTCACCCTGTTTACATTTCTGGCTGAATAAAGTTTTTATTAAGTATTCTTGACTTTGATGTTACACATGGCATCACTGAAAGCATTGATAATAATGATCTTGTGCCATTCTTTATGATAGGATTAGCATGAATTCCCCTCAAAACAGCATTCAATTCTTCCTTTTTCCAGGATATTCTTAAATAAATAAACTTAGTGCAGAACATGCAACAAAATGAGATATTGAATGAATGAGATAGCGAATGAATAAGATACTGAAGTAGAATATTTTTGGATTTTTTTATGTCTTTTTTGTACTCAAAATTTGTTTGATGATCCCTTGGGTCTTAAGACCTTTTCTCTTGTCCTGATTACCCCAACCACCTGTCTAACAGACATACATATAGACAGAGAGAGAAACATATATATGTAAATTATTGGCCATAAATAAATAGGTAAACCAAAAATTGTTTAGTAAACATAAAAAATTTATTCTATAACCAAAATTGCTAACAATGAATGCATGGTCAGACTGCATATACCTTCTATATTTCACCAAATATGGTCTTATAATGAAAACTGGAGCTAAGATATATTGAGTGAACAAAAACTTGATAGGATAAACTGTATTATTATCATGGGGAAATAGCAGAACGTATATTTTCTTTAGTAATATTGCAACAGCAAAAAATTCCAGAACCGTTTCCACCAACCCCACTCCCCCAATGAAGGGTACTTAAATATTATGAAAAAAATAGGTGACTCCTTCATCATGCATAATGAGAGTACAAACGTATCAAGTTGTAAATCCTGGAGGCATTGATTTAGGGATTTAAAATTAGGCACATAAAAATTGAGTGTTCATGCCTTGTTTCAGTATTTTTTGGGTAGGTATTTTCTTGTTCTAGTATTTTCGTATTTTGGGGAAACACTAAATCTTTTTCCCCCTATTTATTTATACTTTTTTTTTTATTACTAGTACATATAGCTATGTGTACACAGATAGCTATGACTGCTCTTTCAATTAAATTTAAACAATTTTTTATACTTATCTTTTGTGGGTATATTTTAGAAAACAATTTATATATCCATACCTTTAAATTATTGCAGGCTTATTTTCCCAGCAATCTTCAGTGTATTTGCAACTATTGATATGCTAGTTATAGGTAAGTTTGTTGTTAATTGCTCATTATGAAGTTTGAATAATAAGTGAATTTTTTTTTTGTATTTCAGAAATAACAATTTTGATCTTATACATGGATAGAAGCAGCCTAATTTGCTCATCCCAAAATCTAGTTGAGAGTATGAAAAAGTTAACTCCTTTTTGTACAATATCAGGTGAGTTTAGTATGTGACAAAATTCACTTTGAGTATTTTTGTCTAATATTTTTTTATAGTTGTTATATGTTACTTAATAAAAAATCTAGCTTGAGTTAAGATTTGTAAAAAATATATTCAAACCACTAAAGTTTTTAGAAAACATCATATTGTTTTAATTTTAATATAGTATAACTCCATTACTAAAATTTCCTTGCCCATTTGCTATATTAATAATATTTTAGTGGTTTTATTATATAAGACATTCTACACTATACTATGTAACTAATCTGGGAATTAGACTCACCATTAGTCTAGTCAATATGCAATTTAACTGACAAAAAATTGTATTTGAATTATTTTCAATCATAATTCACTTTGGATATTCTAGAAAAGAAGTATTAAATATGTGTCCAAATTTAAGTAGGGAAAGATTCTTAACTCAAATAAATCCAAACGGCTGCCAAAATTCTAGCTACAATATTTTTGCAATATATATAAAGTAATAAAGTACAAATAAATCTATCAATATTATCTATTGGGAATGATGATCCTAGAATATTTTGGTTTATTTTTATGGCTATGATTTAGCCATGTTGGTAAATCTTTATTTCTTATTCAAATATTTATTTATTCTGTGTAAATGGAGTACTATCCTTTCAATTGGATGGCAAAAAACAAAAATAAAAAGGTCTTTATAATTACAAGTTATAAACCAGAGCCCTATTGAGGGTTTTTCAAAATAGAAAAAAGATACAGAGACAGGAAAAAATATTGCAATTTAAAAATTTATTATCTTAAAACCATCCCCCATCCAAATGAACACAAGTATTCATGCCAAATTTCATCCCAATTTGCACAGCCATTATATACAAATAGAAATAGATAAGCTAAAAGTCTTTGTTAAGACTTGCCTGAACATAGATCCTCCAGCAGACTAGAAGCAGTTAGATTACGATCATACTAAAAATAAATGAATGATATAAAATGATAATGCATGCCATTTTATCCCAGGGCTATTTATCTGAAGTGTAGCCATGGGGCCCAAAAAAAAAAAAAAAAAAAAAAAAATTAAAAAAATCATTTTTGATGTAGGATGTTTGCCTTGAAGAGAGAATTTAATTTGATTTTGGTACTTTGGTTGTAGATTTAATACACACACAACTATATATACATACATGCATCCCACATATATATGAATAAGGAAAAGGAGCAGCCTAGAGTGATCTAGATTGACCCAATAAGATATTTTACTATGTATTTGAAATAAGATAGGAAACAGGGGTAAGAAGAATGAGAAAGAGGCATTGAAAAGGAGGATCAAATGAAGAAGGAAAAAATGGGGGTGGGGGGGGAAAGAAGAAAGGTGGGAAGAAGAAAATAGCATGTAAAAGAAGAGGTAGATGAATAGAAAGAAGGGGGGAAGGGGAAGAAGAAAAGAAGGAAGGAAATGAATGGTCTACACTAAGTCTTGTGGCAAATAATATTATACTAATAAAGCTAGTGATATTTATATATATATATATATATATATATACTAGTGAAAAACCAGCCCTACGGGTGATTTTTCAGCACATTTTCTGTGGGCTGTGGTCATAAAATTGTCCCCTTCATATATATATTTATTTTGGCTTTAATATATTGTATTTGTATATAATTTAGTGTATTTTATTTGTTTAGGTGGTACTTTTTTTATTTTTTTAAATTTAAAACTATTATCTAAGAATTGTTTTATTAATAAACATCATTGTGATTTTTATCTGTTTCATAATTTATTGAATATTGTATTCCAAATATTTTGTTTTTTCATCTAGACTTGTCAATGTAACAGTTTATGTTATGCAGTGTTACTTTATTGCTTTGGGTAACCATGTGGTATGTCATGGTGTTGGATTGGTTTTGTGAAAGTATATATTTATATTTACTTTCAATGATTGGTTATTTTATTGAGAGAGTGTTTAAGAGCAAATTTAATGGTGTTTACTTGATATGTGCATATGTCTAATTGAATTAGTGTGCATTAGTGCACATGGTGGTGTGTCGTGTATTCATTTTCTATGTGCATTGTCATGTCAAACTCAATGCAATTTACAAATTGATAGCATGTCATAGGAAATTTTGTGTTGTATTCATGTTCTTACACTAGTTGACCATTTCAGTTGATTAATGCCTCAGGATAAAATACATTCTTTGTTTTTCCTCCAGGAGTTAAATGAAATAGGTATTTTGGGTTGTCCACTTTTGAACAACTAGTTATAGTTGGCCATGTGAAAGAACAGGTGTGTCTAGATTGAGGCCAACAACCTTAAGGCTCTATCCCTGTGACTTGTTAATGGTCCTTGTATAGCTTAGCCTAACAGGGAATTGCAATCTTTTCCATTCTACTGGTAGGCCATTTACATTGGGGATGAGAGGTATTCTTGGAATGAATACTGATTCACTGGCATTTTAGCCAGCCATGATAATAGCCTCAATTACATGGGGTAGCAGGCAATGGCAAGGGAGGCAAGTACCATTGCACAGTTTTGGTGGGTCCAAGTTTCTCAGTAGCATGATTGGTACATTGGTTTCAAGTATCATTTTTTATGGAGGAAATCCTGGTGGTTCAAGACTGTGAATAAACTCTGTTGGATGGATTTATTCAACCTACTTCCCTTGCCTTTTGATGTTAGTCAGCCTTGGTGACTTACTCTTTTTTTCCCTGCATATCTATGTGTAGTACATGTGGAATGGTCAAATTTGTTTAAGGTATCATTAGGTATGTGGTTTTATGGCATACCTTCCTTGCCCTTGGAGATTGCTAGAGAATAGTTTGGACGGAATAATTGTATCTGTTTCATTGATAGAAATATAGTCAAATTGATTGGTTCAAATGAAATGTAGGATTAATGTGATTTTCTGTAATTATAGGGTTTTTTTTTAAATTTCTATTTTTTTATTTTTTTAATTTTTTTTATTTCAATTTCAATTGGTAGTAGAAATTACATGGTGTGGTTTTAAATACTAGGTCTGCAAGTTGAATAACTGCTGCAGGTTGTTAATTAAGTATTGTTTCTTTTTGTTTGCTGGGCGATGAGAATGTTTGTGGAGTTGTAAGAGTGTGTGTTTGTGCCTGTGAATGTGTGTTTGTGTGTGTGTGTGTGTGTGTGTGTGTGTGTGTGTGTGTGTGTGTGTGTGTGTGTGTGTGTGTGTGTGTGTGTGTGTGTGTGTGTGTGTGTGTGTGTGTGTGTGTGTGTGTGTGTGTGTGTGTGTGTGTGTGTGTGTGTGCCTACATAATCTAAGGATTACATAAACAATGTGTTGTTTTTTTTTTTGTTCTTTTTGTGGAATTCATTCATGAATATATATATTTTTAGGAAATGATTACTAATTTAAAAAGGAAATGTAAATACATGTAAATATAAAGTCAGATAGGTTTAAGTAAATTAGTATTTATGATTCATTAAATGTTAGTTAATAGGTGTACAACTTCCTTATTCCAACTGATAATTATTTTTGCTGCACAGAATTTCCAGTGTAGGTTTGAGTAGAATAGAAATTCTAAGAAATGCATTGGACCATACAGGTTTGGGTAGATTTATTTTTTTGGTTCAATAGTGCTGGTTATGTGATATACAACTCACTTTTTTCAACTGGAGATTACTTTTGGAGCACTTGCTTGATAGTGGAGAGATTTTAAATGTTGATCTGTTTTGTAGTGTCTTGTTGTCAGGAAAGGGAAGCTTATTTTACATGTGTTGTGTTTTTTTTTCTCTTTGAAATTATGGTAGTTATTATAATATTAATTAAAACATAGTGTTTTAGACCAGGTAAAATAATGGATTAGAATTCTTAGCATGAGGCTAAAAAAAAAGTAATAAAAAAAATTAAAAATTAAAAAAAAGAGTTGTGATAATATTTACAACTTTTGGGTGTCCATACAGTAATAGCAATTATTTGTACCGACAGATGACAACAAACTTTTGTGTTTCCATACAGCAAACAATTTGTTAAAAATCCATTCTTGTGACAATCTTATGGATCTGTGCTGCCCTCCCCCCCCCTGCCCTCTCTCCCACCACCATTCCAAGTGTTCCTAGACCTGTGTGCCCCAGGTAAAAGAAGATAGCACGAAAGAAAAAAATTGGATAAAATAAGAAAAAAAGGATGGAAGATGGTGGAAGAAAAAGAAAGGAAGGAAAAAGTCTAGGGAAGGAATAAACAAATGAAGGAAAACAAGGATAAGATGGAAAGGTAGAAGGATAATAGGGGGAAGAAAAAAATAACGGAAGGAAAGATGGGGGGGGGGGGTGGGTATACATGATACAAAATGACATACACACACAGAAGTCTAACATATTAATTTTCCATCAGGTTACATTAATTAATATAATTTTAAAGTTTGATCGACAGCACTAATGGTGACACAACTATTTTTTTTTCATTATCAATCTATTTTATAACTGATAATCATTTCCCTGCTTGGAGTGAAAACAATCTCCATTGACCTTCAAATTGAGATTTTTCAGGGGTGGGGAGAGTAGGGGGGGTTTGTGGTGAGAGAAGAACATGTCAAGGTATTAACTGGTTCAAGTTTTCCATAAATCCCGAGTGTCATTTGAGCAGTCCAAATTACATGACGGAAACTTGTAATATGTGTATGCCCTAAAGTTTTCCATTTAATACATTGATACATACTTATATACGTATGAATCAGGAAGGGGTGTGACCAAATGAGGTCAATATCAACCCACCAAGCCCTTTTTATCAGAAATTGGAAAGAAAAAAAAGGAAGGAGAAATGATTTAAAAAAATGAAGATAAAATGAATCAGTAGTGAACAAACAACAAGAAAAGAGGCACAGTTGGGTATGGGGGGAGTGTGGGGGGTGTGGTGTAAAATGAGGGAGGGAAAATCTAGGCCTGGGAATGAACACACTCATTTAAGCTTGGAAAAGCTGATATGAGCCACTGGGCCATTTTTAAAAATAATTTTTAGTATGGGAAATTTAATTCCTTTTTTTTCCCCCCACCAAGGGTGTCACTTTCTGAAGAAAAGAAAATAGTTAACTAGCAGATATACTTGAAATATGTGTATACATCCTATGTGCTTTGCATAATATTTGACAATGGGGATAAAATGTATTCTAAATTACTTATTTCATAACTAATTTAATGTTACATTACAAATCTAATTTTAATCCTTGGTTTTGAGTTTTTTTTTAAAATTTATTGTGCATTTTGTTCATTCTGTAGGAATATCAACGACGTATGTCTTGACTCAAGCAGCAATATGGTGTCTATTCCATTTAACATTCCTTTTTAGGAAAGTTGTATTTCCTTTCCATAATCTATCGCCTGGCAAGATTAAGTTCATCTATATAACATGTATTTTGGTTGCAATAATATTGCCACTAGCCCCTATATGTGCTACAATTTCTGCTTTTGCAGTAGATATTCAGAAGCAATCTGTAAATTCAACATCAAAACTAAGTCTCTTATCTGGAGGATTGGGATATAATTCTTTCAGATTTCCTCCCCTCCTCTGTACTGGCACAAATGTTGATGCATACTTTTATTCTACAGTTTTTCCA
Organism: Lycopodina hypogea; assembly: GCA_963969325.1. NCBI lineage: Eukaryota > Metazoa > Porifera > Demospongiae > Poecilosclerida > Cladorhizidae > Lycopodina > Lycopodina hypogea. The sequence goes on along the minus strand of OZ017791.1, from coordinate 4,843,524 downwards.
TTTTGCACAATTGTTTCATTAGGATTGACTTTACTATTAATCACATTCTGGACTGTACGTAACATACTTATGAGAAATGAGGTAAAGGATTGATTACCTTGCAGCTAATAGTCTGTCTTCTTTTTTTAATATTTTAATGTTTTCTTTATTACAATAGAAAAACATCAAGTTCTCAAAGATCAAGTTGGGTACACCTGAGAAGAAGCTAATAATTGTGTTCAGCTACTTCTTCTTTCTCGTTCTATTTGCCTTATTGTTATTGACGCAGTTATTAAGAAATGTTCCACATTTATTGGACAGTCTTGAAATATACTTCATCTGTGAGCAAAGAGGTCATAACCCAAGCAACCCATGCAGTCGTGAGAAGATAGAAAGTCTGAGCTCTCCTTCACTGAGTGCTTTGGTATGCATAGCGTTGGCCATATTTCCAGCTGTAAACATGCTCTTTGTTGTGAATATTCAAGATCTTAAAAAAATATGGAAAGAAAGAAAATGTTGCTTAAAATTACCACAAACATGGAAAAATTATAGTCCTCATACAATCGAATTTCAATAATTCTGTGTAATTTATGTTTCATTTAAAAAATAAAATATATTCATATTTTAGGTTGTCTTATTGATAGACCTGTGTTGAGTTATCTTATACTAATAGAGCTAGTGATGTTTATATATTTATCTATATGTATACAATAATCCGAAAAATTGCTGTAAGGATCCTATTGAAAATTGGCAGGTATGATATTCATGTCAGAGAAAGTAACCTGGCTATGTCCCATTTGTCCACACCCCATTGTTCAAGTGTAGTAACTGAAAGAAGCCCAAAGAAGGCATTTTCACATGTGCCATTTTATTTCCATCAAAGGGAATGCATAGGCTTTCACACACTACCACATCAAAGAGACTTTAATGTATTTTAACATGGCCTGCCAAGCTGAAAAGAAAAACAACCTAACAGCAATTCCAAAGGGGGAATAAAATTTGTTGAAATCAGAAATAGTGGGTCACAACATCCACTTGTTGCAAGGGACTGCTGCTATGGGAGAGCAGCTGAAGGTGCAGAATTCTGTACTCTCACTAACCACTTCCACCCCCTACCCCTACTACCATGAAACACTATTCCTGTACAACAGAATTAAGTTCCTGTATAAGCACACAAAAATGACCACCCCCCCCCCCCCCAAATAAACAAATAAATATATAAATAATGGCTATCAAATATTTCACAGGAAGAACAGTGTTAAAAGGAAGCAAAAATAGTGTGCAAAAATAGCTTATTGCTAAAGGAGCCACAGACATAGTATTAATATTATAATATTACAGCAATAGATTTCAAGCCAATCTTGGTGTTGTGTGGTAACAACTGGACCAGGCATCAACATTATCTGGCTCATTCAAACTACAAATTTAAAGCTGATGTTTTATGAACCATAGTAAAGGACTTTTCAATAAAATAAAAAAGTCACAAAGCAGACCATAAAAATAAACCTACACACCCAAAAGAACATTGCAAACATTAAATCCTTCCAAAGCATGTCTCAGAATAAATAAAATATGGCTGTGAAAAAAACGGAACAAACCAGTTGCCAAAACTCATCAGCAGCTTAAATGATTGCAGCTTCTGCACAGACCTGTAAGACATGCCCAGCTACTACACATGTCCTCCCACAAAAGATATTCTCATGAAAAACAAGACCACCACTACCCATGCCTTCCAGTAATACATGTCCACCTGCATAATATGCCATTCCATATAAGATGACCACATGCTGGATGTGCCTTCCAGTAAGACATGTCCTACTTTAAAACATGTATTTCTAAAATACATGTCCACTCATACTACGTGTGTGTGTGTGTGTGTGTGTGTGTGTGTGTGTGTGTGTGTGTGTGTGTGTGTGTGTGTGTGTGTATGTGTGTGTGTGTGTGTGTGTGTGTGTGTGTGTGTGTGTGTGTGTGTGTGTATAAATAAAAAATCGGGATCCTAAATCAAAAAAAAAGTTGAACAGAACCAAGTCAATCAAATCTGAGGCCATATTTAGACTCAGTGCATTCATTCATGTCCAAGAACCAAGAAATTCATGAAATGGTGAGTTCTTCAATCTTTGCCATTTTGCATCAAACAATAAGTAGAATAGCAACCATTAAATCAAAGCAACTTCTCAAAACCAAAAGATAATAAATATAAACCATGTCTCATAAAAAAAAGAAAAGAAGTGAATAAATATATCAAAAAGAAAAAAATAACAACAACAGGCAAGCATCCCTTTCATTACAACAAGACACTACAAAACAGACCAACATTTAGAAATTCACCACTCCCAAGCAAGTGCACCAAAAGTAATCTACTGTTGAAAAAAGTGAGTTGTATACCACATAACCAACATATATTAAACCAGAAATACAAATTTAACCAAACCTGTATAGTCCAATGCATTCCTTAGAATTTCTATTCTACTCAAACCTACACAAGAAACTTGGTGCAGCAAAAATAATTCTCAGTTGGAATAAAGAAAGTTGTACATGTCTTAACTAACACATATTGAATCAATAAAGAAAAATTTACTTAAACCTATTTGACTTTATACATTCATTTACATTTCCTTTTTAAATTAGTGATCATTTACTACAAAAAAATATTTCTATGAATAAATAGCATAAAAAAAAAAGAGAAACACATTATAAAGACAAATTTACTTGAACATCTCAGACTTTATACATTTATTTATATTTTCTTTTAAAATTTAGTAATCATTTCCCACAAAAACATATTTCCATGAATGAATTTCACAAAAAAACCAACAAGAAACAATGATAACACATTATTTATTTAATCCTAACATAATATAGACAAACAGACCTGCACACACACTCTCTTACAACTCCACACACATTCTCATCACCCTGTAAACAAAAACAAATATACTTAATTAACAACCTGCAGCTATTATTCAACACAGATCTAGCATTTAAAACCACAACATGTAATTTCTACTACCAATTGAAATAAAAACTAACCAAATTACAAACACATTAATCCTCAATAAATATTTCATTATTAAAAAAAACAAACACTACCAACATTCACAACTGCAATGCATAAACTTTAGATTAACCATATTGAAAGAGTTGATAAAAAACAAAACAAAACCAAAAAAAAACACAAACTTTTAATTATAGAAAAACGCATAGATCCAACATGTCATTTGAACCAATTAATTTAACTATACCTCTATCAATGAAACAGATCTAATCATTCATTCCAAACTACAGTACCCAAGCAATCACCAAGAGCTAGTAATATATGCCATAAAACCACATACTTACTGATACCTTAAAAGATTTGACCATTCCACATGTACTACAAATATATATGCCAAAAAAGAGTAAATTGTTAACATCAAAAGTCAGGAGAAGTAGGTTGAATGAAACTATTCCATCACATGACAGGACAAGTGAAATGCATGAAGCATCAACTAATGGAACATTCACAAATACAATGAATGTACATCAAACTAATGAACATCAAACAAATGAACTTCAGCAAACAACAACAAATGCACTTTACATTTCAACAGATAGTCATGAACACATCCTGGAACCTCAGGTCACAGCAATCACAGAAGCAACTAATATTGAAACAAAACAACAGAAACAACAAATATCACCTGGCTAAATGATGGTTTCCAATATGACACAACCACTGATTATGCAAGCAATGACAAGGTTACCATTGGAAGGATGACAGATGTATGCCCACAGTGCAATGCACAGAAATGCAAGAAAGAACCACCAACACTCTCTTGCTCCAATGGAAAGGTGAAACTCCCACTATCAAGGAGCCCCCACTAATTGTTAAGAGGCTACAAAGAAAATACTGCAAATAGCAAGCATTTTAGAAGCAGTATCAACAAGTACAATTCTGCATTCCAGATGACCTCCTTCAGAACAGAGCACAACTTAACCAATCATGGATTCCTCACCACATTCAAGATTCAAGGCCAATGCTATCACAAAATTGGAGGACTATTTCAATTATAGATGAAGAACCAAAGTTCGTTCAAGTGTATTTCATGGGTAATACACAAGATGAGGCCAAGCAATGAAACAGACATGTTGGTGGAAACCTTGAAGTGAACATAATCACTGAGTTTCATGAAAAAATGCTTCATCAAAAACATGCTTATGTGAGCATATTCAAGTATGAACTAGAAAACATAGCACTGCCAGACCACAAAGTAATATTTAGGGTGGACATGAAACCAGCCAGTGGACATGAGACCAGCCGTTAAACATGAATGTCACTACAACGCACCATCAGTAGATGAAGTTGCCATCATCCTCAACAACTAGCAGCATGGGAACAGGGACATAGTTCTGAGACGAAGATGTGGTTCTCTCTAATAGAATCTCAGAGACACATCATGGCTACGACTCATTATAATACCCTCTGATGATTTGGAAAGTCCAAGATGGATATAACCTATTTTTATGACAAGTAAAAACAGAAACTTATGAACAAACAAGTCTGTCAGCTGCAAGGACTTTTACTCATGGTACGGGAAGGAAACTTCAACCACCTCTTAAGATTTGATGGACTCACCTGCCAACTAATGGTAGATGTCTGCGCAAAGATTGAGGAAGAATGTTTACTTTACTTGCAGAGAAATCAAGCCAGACTGAGGAACAGTATGTACACCTTAGGGATGCACTCATCAATGATAACATCTATACAAAAAACATGGGGCAGCCAATAGTTCTCCAATCAAGTTTTATCGGCAGCCCACACTACATGAGTGAGTGCACACAGGATGCTATGACGTATGTACGCAAATTTGGCTGACCAGATCTATTCATCACCTTCATGTGCAATCCAAAGTGGGTGCAGATTGAAAAAGAATTGGAAGGGACATACACAACAGCAAGATTGCGATATGACATCATATCCCATGTTTTCAAAAGGAAACAAGGCTTACTCATGTAATTGTTAAAAGAAGGTAATATCTCTGGCAAGCTTAATGCCTACATGTATACCATTGAATGGCAGAAATGTGGCAACCCCCACTCACATACCCTCATATGGTGCAAGGAAAAGATTAAGCCTGAGGACATTGATCAAATCATCTTAGCAGAGTTACCACACCTCAATGAGGATCCTGAGTTATTTCTTGTAGTCAAAACACCGATGATCCACAGTCCCTGTGGTCACGTCAACCATAACTCACCATGCATGGCTAACGGGAAATGTATGAAATGGTACCTAAGACATCTATGCATCTATGCAGTGACACTCAGACTTTAGATGATGGTTACCCACTATACAGGAGAAGAGAACCAGAGGATGGAGGCACAACCACAGGCTTAAGTATTCGTCAAGGACCACAGATCCTGATCAACAAAGAATGGGTGGTTCCTCACAACCAAATACTGTGCAAGATATTCAAAGACCACATCAATGTTGAGTTATGTAGCTCAATTAAGTCCATCAAGTACGTCTGCAAGTATATTAACAAACGTAGTGACATGGCCACATGCACAATTGATGGTAACACCCACATTGATGAAATCAAGACGTATCTTACTGGATGTTACATCTCCACTAATGAGGCCATCTGGAGGATATTTGGCTTTGAAATACACAGCAGTCACCCAAGTGTTATCAATCTAGCAATCCACCTTGAGAATGGACGAGTGTACTACACAGAGAGCAATACAAAGCAGATTGCCACTACTCCACCACAAACCACCCTTACTGGATTCTTCAAATTATGCCAAATTGATTCCTTTGCAAAAACACTACTCTACCAGGAAGTACCAACTTACTACACATGGAAGTCATTAGAAAAACAAAGATGTGGAAAAAACGCACCAGGGAAAGAAGGTCTAAGGACAACTAATCATCAGGCAAGGCACTCTTATTGGTAGAGTGTACACTGTGCATCCTAAGAATAAAGAATACTTTTACCTTAGACTAGACTACTACTGCATACTATTAAAGGGCCAACATGCTTTGCTGACCTAAAAACATTCAATGGAGAAGTTCACTCAATCTATCAAGAAGCATGCAGACTACATGGCTTATTGGAGGATGACAATCACTGACAACAAACAATGGAGGAAGCTGCCACCACCCGCATACCCAGACAAGTACGACATCTCTTTGCCATTATGTTAACAATATACCACATGAGTGATCCACCACTTATTTGGGAGACACACAAGTTTCACCTATGTGAAGACTTCCACCATCATATCAGAAGCCAAAACTCTGAAATGAACATGGAACTACTGCCATCACTAATCAGGCCCTACTCCAATTTAAAAGACACATTACCAATTTAGGAGGAAAATGGGAACTAACAGGACTGCCTGAGTCTGAGGTAATCTCTGAATTCAACCAGATATTGGAAGTAATGAGAGAATATATCACAACACTAATCAACTGACCAATTTCATTGACAATAATGAGCCAAGATTGATAGATAAGAAAATAAGTGTGTACAACAATATCATGACAAGCATAGACACAGATGCAGGGGGTCTCTTCTTCCTGGATGCACCAAGAGAAACAAGTAAAACATTTATCATAAACCTAATTCTAGCCAAGGTTAGACAACATGTTGCCTTGACTACAGCCTCCAGTGGCATTGCAGTGACTCTACTTGAAGGTGGAAAAATGGCACATTCTGCTTTCAAGCTACCTCTGAACCTAAATAACCATGAAAAACCAACCTGCAATATAGGAAAACATGCTGCCAAGGCACACCTACTGAGAATATCAAAGGTCATTATTTGGGATGAGGCAACCATGTCTCACAAGAAGGCCTTTGAGGCCCTGGACAAAACACTGCAGGACTTACATAACAACAATAGACCAATGGGTGGAGTGACCATGGTACTATCTGGAGATTTTAGACAAACACTGCATGTAATACCTCGAGAAACAAGGGCTAATGAGGTGCGAACTTGCATTAAAAATTCTTATCTGTAGACACACATAACAAGAATTCACCTAAGCACTAACATGAGAGTTAACTTACATGGAGACACTACACTTGCTGGTTTATCAATTCAACTACTTCAATTAGGCAATTGATCCATTTCCACTGATGAAAATGGCAAAATTTGTCTACCCTTTGGACAAGCTGTGCAAACAGAAAAAGAATTGATTTTTAATGTTTCCCCAAATTTTCTAGCAAGGTATATGGATACCTCATGGCTATTAGAAAGAACTATCCTAGCACCAAAAAAATATTGCAGTCCACAGAATTAATAGAATAATGCTTGATCTGCTTCCTGCAGAAAGGATGACATACCAATCACTAGACAAAATCATTGATGAGGCACAGGCTGTGAACTATCTAACAGAGTTTCTTCACCGTCTAGAGCCACCAGGATTTCCTCCACACAAATTGATACTTAAAACCAATGTACCAATCATGCTATTGAGAAACTTGGACCCACCAAAACTGTGCAATCGTACTCTGCCTTTTTGCCATGCTTGCTACCCCATGTAATTGAAGCTGTTATCATTGTTGACAAATATGCAGGTGAATCAGTATTCATTCCAAGAATACCTCTCATCCCCAATTGAGATGACTACCAGTAGAATGGAAAAGATTTAAATTTCCTGTTAGGCTAAGCTATGCAATGACCATCAACAAGTCACAGGGACAGAGCCATAAGTTTGTTGGCCTCAATCTAGACACACCTGTTTTTTCACATGGCCAACTATACTAAGTTGTTAAAGAGTGGGCAACCCAAAAAACTATTTTATTTAACTTGTGGAGGAAAGACAAAGAAAGTAGTTTATCCTGGGGCATTAATCAATTGATATAATCAACTAATAACAATGTAAGACCATGAATGAATACAACATTAAATTTCCTACCACATGCTATCAATTTGTACATTGAATTGAATTTAACATGACAATGTACATAAATAATAAATGCATAGCTCACCACCATGTGCACTAATGCACACAAACACAATTAGACATATGCACATACCAAGTAAACACCATTATATTTGCTCTTAGAAAACACTCTCAATAAAATTACCAATCATTTAAACTATATATATATATATATATATATATATATATATATATATATATATATATATATATAATTTTTTGAAATCAATCCAACAGCTTGACATACCACATAGTTTTCCAAAGTAATAAAGTAACACTGCATAATATAAACTGTTACATTGACAAGTCCAGATGAAAGATCAATATATATGGAATACAACATTTTCCAAATTATGAAACAGATGAAAATCACAATGATGTTTATTAATGAAACAATTTGTAGACAATAGTCTTAATTTTTATTTTAAATGTACTACCTAACTCAATAATTAATACTATAACACTCATTAGTTTACATTAATACATAATAATCAAAAAACACTAAACAAATGAAATTAAAAATTATATACAAATATAAAACTTAAAAACCCAAATAAATAAGTACACAAAGAAGACAATATTATGACCACAGCCCATAGGGTGGGTTTTTTGCTAGTATATATATATATGTATATCAGTGGGCTGTGTTCACAAATATATCTACTTCATGCATATATTAATTTTGGTTATGTATATGCATTTTTTTTTCATTATTATTACATATTTAATTTCTATTTATGTTATAACATATAATTCTTCTGTTAGTTTAATTCATTGTGGTTTTATCTACTTTTTTTTTTTTTTTTTTTACAAAATGTTGTGTACCGCTATATTGTTATTTTATATGATAAATAAATGTAATAGCCTATTATATTATGAAGTTACGTTTTATTTTTATGGAAAGGCATGGTGTTTGAATAATTTTGTAGTTGGTTTGCCTCCCAACAGTTATTGGATCACTCCTGTTGCATGTTGCAAACATGATGGCAGAGAGATGTCGTTATCATCTGGGCATTGAGTGGCGGCAGTTTACTCCATCGTTGTTGGCGAGTAGTTGTCATCCTCTAGTAGGTCATTGAGCCGGCAGGCCTCGTGATAGGTTGGGTACACTTTTCCATTGAATGTTTTCAAGTGATCAGAGCATCTTGCTTCCATGTTACTGGTTGAAGAGGATGTTGCCACCTCATCCACAGATGGTGGAATGTAGTGGTGTTCATGTTCTCTGGCTGGTTTTATGTCCATTCTAATTGTTTTATTATGGTTTCACAGGTAGATATTCTCAAAAGCATATTTAAATATGCTCACATGGGCATGATTATGATGGAGCATTTCTTGCAATTCAGTATGTTCATAGGCATGTCTCCATCAACATGCCTGTTCCATTGCTTAGCCTCCTCATCTATATTTCTCATGAAGTACACTTGATGGAACTTTCGATCTTCCTTTTGAAGTGGAGGTGGTCCTCCAATTATGTCGATCAATAGTGTGAGATAGAGAAAAAAATCTTTAAAAATCTTATTTAATTACATGCGAAAATGAGGTATTATACAACACCTTAAAAATACTTTAAAAAACACATCAAGCATTCAGAAACAATTTACACACCAATAGATACATCAATATCCAACACAAAGCATACTACATCTATCAAGTAAGCAATGCCCACATGGCTCTAATTAAAATCATTAAAAATATAGCAATACACCTACTAATTAAAGCAAAACCCTAACAACCACAAACAAAAAAAAATAAACCAACTACTACTTAGTCAATGCATAGTAAATGCAATAAATAAAAATAAAAATACCATCCACAAGACATATCCACCCACAGAGCATGCCCTCCTATGATACATGTCCTACTACAAAGCATGACCTCCAATGACATAACCCTCCACAAGAAATGTCAGCTTGAAAGACATGTTTTTCCATAAGACGTGTACTCACAACCCACAATAAATTTCAGCCAATGTCCTCTGGCTGAATTGCTTGCTACTCTTGATAATTACCTCGACATACCTTTAGCACAATGTGAATATCAGATTTATTTCTATATGAAGGAGAGAGAGAGAGAGATGATAATCTTAAAGAAGCTGGTTGCATGATTCTCATATCTATGCTGCTCAGAAATTGCTCAATAATGATTTTCCATTTGTTAATGGATTGCATGCAACTATTGTGGTTGCCAATCTTAGCAGTATCTTCAGAGTCATACTGTCCAGATTTAGAACTCACAGAATATTAAAATACGGGGATATCTCTAAGATGCAACCTCACCTTATTAATTGTTTGTGCTCTAGAAAAATGTAGCCTTTTCCATGAAAAGTGTTCAACATGTGGATCAGGGATAAAAAGTTTAGCAATAATAGAAGTACACAGTGTCCATCAAGGACCTTAGACAAAGAAGGGAAGAATGGCACAATGCTCAAACTGTGGTGAATGGTATCATGACAAGTGTGTGATGATACTATGTGAAGTATTTGAATCCAAGAATGAAGATTGGATAAGTAGAAATTGCTAAATTTCAATAATTATTGTAAATTTTGATCACACACACACACACACACACACACACACACACACACACACACACACACACACGAACACACACAGACACAAAGCACGTATGTATGCATGCATGAACACATGAAGGAACACATGAATGAAAGCATGCAAACACACACTCATCACTCTCTCACACACTCTCTCACACACTCTCTCACACACTCTCTCACACACTCTCTCACACACTCTCTCACACACTCTCTCACACACTCTCTCACACACTCTCTCACACACTCTCTCACACACTCTCTCACACACTCTCTCACACACTCTCTCACACACTCACTCACACACACTCACACACTCACCCACCCACCCATTCACTCATTCACTCACTTACTCTCATTTTTTTTTGGAGGCCTATCTATCCCACCAAAGTCTATCATGGGATTGTCATTCAGGGGTGTAGCCAGGATTTTGAAAAAGGGGGGGGGGGCAAATAAGAATGACTTTATAACCATCTAAATAAGTGAATCAATTCTAATAGCTCTTATTCTGTATGCATTCTCAGCCATACACTCCTTCAATTTTGAAGCAACAGTGTCAAGAGGTATATCAAAGGAATGGGCACCCCTAGCTCTGAAGATATTGGTACGGTTAAAAAAAAAAAAAATTGTTTTGGTAACTAGGCTGTCTGGCAAAAGTGATGAATTTGTCTTTTCAGACAGGCTTATTCAAACCACTGCATAAAAAAGGAGAAGATTGGGAAAAATTGGAAAATAAATATTTTGGTAAGGGAGATGGTGGAAGATAATTCATTTTGGAAGCAATGGAATTAATAGATTAAATAAGTGGATTATTATTTTTGAAGCTACAGAGTCATGAGGGCTATCATAACAGAAATCTAGCTTTTCAGACAGTAGTGTGGTTTTCAATTTTGATAGTAGGCAAAAGTGAAAAGGTAAGGCCATTTTAGCCAGATTAATGAGCTGTACTTTGGAGCAGCTGCATTGAACAGTTTTAAGGGTAGTAGTATTCTTGTGGCAAACAAAAATTAAGGACAGAATTCCAGATAAAGAAACATCCAAGAGAAAGTCTGATTACAAGATAAGAAATGAGTGCACCTTAAAATTTTCAACAATTGATTGATTATAATTGAGTGGAATTATTTTTTTGATAAATAGTCAATTTCACAAGCAAAGCTGCAAGTACCCACCAACAACTGTGTAAAACACATCACATGTGCACACACAAATAATGCTGTAAGATACTGGTCACATCAACAGTAAACACCATGGCAATGCCAACCTTGCATTCCAGCTGCATATAGTCTTTAGTTGATTAAATAAGAGGTGATTAAGATCAATAAAAAGAAAGTGTATAGCCAATTAAGAGGTAAAAAATCTGAAAGTTGAATTTTTCTTGGATGCAATCTTGAAAATTCATCAATAACTTCATCAATGTCAATAGGAATATCCTGGTGTAAATGGAGAAGAGCAGGTTAGAGAGTCTTTCTTTGCTCATGGTTGATCTCAGGGCAGTTTTGATTCTCTTAAGCCCACTAAATGACCTTTCAGCAGTACAAGAAGTTACTGGAAGAATACAGAGAATTGTTATGAGAGCTTTGATATTGGGGAAAAAGTTAGAGGTTTGAGACAAGGTAGAGTTAAGTGCTGATGGAAGTGAACCTGACCCATGCTCTTTCTCTTCTGACTTCCACTTGATATACCAACTGTGGACCTTGCTTCTGAGAGAAGAGATATTTGGGAGGTCTCCAGAATATAGCTCTCCCACTTTCAAAAGAACATCATGAACCGTTTGAAAACATTCTTTTACTAGTAGTGATGGTACCAGATACAGGCCCTGGAAAGCAGTCTTTTGATGCAAACTAAACCTTTTTTCTAGTTCAACTTGAAGATGGTCCAAAAGTGGAATACTGATGGTTCTTTTGAAGTATTCAGAAGGATTAGAAGCTGGTGTGGATGCTCTGTGAGACTGTCGACCACATATCCTGGGCATTGATGGTGTGGTTCCCATTTTGTCACACATTTCAGAGATTGTTTCATACCATCTTGAGTGGTAATAGTCGACTTGTTCTCTGACTTCCTTGAGTGATGCTGTCAATGTATTGATCTCAGATACTGCCTGAACTATGTCTTTGGCTTCATCTTGAACACTAGTTGTGAGGCCTCTCAAGTACTGAAGACACTCATTGGTAATGACAAGTGCACTGATAAATTCTGTGGTCGTTATTGCTAGTAAGAGAGTACTAGCATCTGTCACACTGTCAGCAGACCACAAGCTAGAACCTTCTGTAGAATGCTCTCAAAACAAACAACAAGCGAATAATGAATATTTTTGACACGATCAACAGCATCAATGCGTTCAATTCATCTTGTCCTGCAAAGATCTTTGAGCTTTAATACCTTTGATTCAGGCTGTGCATTCTGTATAGCTTCTTCCAGTTTCTTCTGGCGCTTAGGGTGTGCAGGAAAAAAAAAAGAGAGAGTCTCTTCACAATACCAATCATGTTACGAACACTTCGATCCTCAAATGAAGCAACTACTGCCAAATTTAAGCAGTGAGAAGCACAGTGAGTATAAAACGCTAGAGGATATTGAGACTGTATTCTTGCTGCAGCTCCTCTTATCTTTCCAGATGTGTTGCTGGCTCCATCATGGGCCTGACCACGCATCTTAGATGGATCTAATTTTTTTCTAACAAAGCCCATCATCTTGTCTGCCAATGCTTGTCCAGCAAGGCCACTGTCACATTCCAGGAATGAAACAAGATCCTCTCTGATAGCATTGGTTTCAGGATCAACATACCTAAGAACAATGCAGAGTTGCTCTTTGTTTGAGCAGTCAGTGACTTCATCAGCTATCAATGCAAATCCAGGACTGTTACGAACTTTTCGTAAGATCATACCACAAATCTGATCTCCAAGTATGTTAATTAATTGATTCTGGATGTCAGGGGATGTATATGTGGCATTTTTAGCAGCACTGTTGAGATCAATGTTGTGTCACCTGCAGAAATACGAAAGTTAAGAAGAGCCCAAAAATTGCCATGGTTGTTACCTGCTGCTTGTTCACCTTCTATCTGATGAACTATCCTGGTGACCACAAAGACTAATATTCTGGAGACCTCACAAAGCAATGGTCTCTATGATAGACCAAAATTTCTTCCTGTTGATCTGAATTGTTTCTCTTGCTCCTTCTTTCAGCTGTACTAACACACTTTCTTGCTTACCACTCATTGTTACTACAAAGGCATCACAGACAGCAATTGCATCCTTGTGGTACTTTCTGGTAGCATGAAAATCACACATCTCATACATTTTCTTGAAATTTGTGAAAGCTCTCTCAATAAACACTCCTCTCCCTTTCTGTATATCAATGCTCTTAGCAAACAGAACACAAGGCATACATTACCCACCATTCTCCTTCTGGCTATATGACAACCAGCTATACCTAGTCAAGTATCCATGCAGAAAACCACGACTATCTTTATGTGGAAACTGATAGCTGACATCAGGAGTGAATTTGTGGGAGTAGAAATAATATTTTTCTTGTTCAGTCAGTGATGTTCTTCTTTTGGTCATATCAGGTATATCCATATTAGTCACTGATACTTCAGGTTGTGGCTCAATTAGAGGCTTCTTTGGTAATGGTGGAATAGAATAGCTGGTTGAAATTATATTCTCAC
>OZ017791.1:4749330-4829200 GCA_963969325.1 Lycopodina hypogea | reverse complement strand
AAGCAAAGCTGAATATCACTGCTTAAGAAGAATATTTTAGCCTGTTTCAGCAAGCTATGGATTGATTGAGACCACAGTAGAACTATTTCAGCAATGCCTTAGAATTTAGTGAAATTTTGACCTCAGGTTAGCTATAATGTATGGCTAAGGTAAAAAAAAAAAAAAAAAAAAAAAAAAAAAAAAAAAAAAATCCAGAAAAAAATGTGTGCTATGCCACTGTCATTGATGTGATGACTTAAATATCCTCTTAAACAATTCAATATTTTGTATTCTGGCTAGCTATATGCCCAAAAGTATTCCATAATTTTGGCATATAAGTCACACAGAAGTGTTCAATGATCAATTCAATTAAGAGGCAACACAGAATAGATAACGGTATGAACCAGCACTATGGTTTCATCCTTTATTATTGCAGTATGAAAATTTTCACTATTGGAGTTAATGTAATCTTCAAGAAATAAACCTAAAATGTCAATTTTATATTAGTGTTTAGCTGTTATAATTCTTTTAAGATTAAGCAAGTTAGGGGGGGGGGGGGGGGGGGGGGGGGAATGAATGCTATTATTCTGGTTCACTCCATAATTGAGCTCCTACATATACCAGAATACAGCTATAATAAATTAGCTTAGGATTGAGCAGACAGTTCTAACATGGAGCATGTTCCATGTACATCAAGTAGTTATAGGATTGTGTGCTCATTTCTTGGATGCAATGCTGGATCCTAAGATTGAAGGAATTCAATATTTTAGCTTGCTAGCCTAGGATTCAAGGAATGGGCAGCGCAAGATTTGCAGGTATCATAACGTGCTCAATCCCAGGGTCATGTATGCAAACCTGTGTGCAAACCTGTGTGCAAACCTGCGTGCAAACCTGCGTGCAAACCTGCGTGCAAACCTGCGTGCAAACCTGCGTGCAAACCTGCGTGCAAACCTGCGTGCAAACCTGCGTGCAAACCTGCGTGCAAACCTGCGTGCAAACCTGCGTGCAAACCTGCGTGCAAACCTGCGTGCAAACCTGCGTGCAAACCTGCGTGCAAACCTGCGTGCAAACCTGGGATCCAAAGAACAAGTAACATGATTCTGGCTGGGATTTAGCAAATTCCACTGAGTAACTCAATCTGGGATTGAGCAAATTCCATTTGTGTATAACTTATATATATCTTTTTAATTAAACATTGACAAATTCTTGAGAAGAACTCGGTGACCGATCTGATGCCATTCCAATGAATGTTGCTACAACATAAATGAAATTAATTCGATCACATTTCAGTAAACATAATTTTCAAGATAATTCAATGTGGGATGAAAAATGGCCCCCCTCCCCCATGTATTAAATTCTTTCTCAAAAAATTCTTTTTAACAAAAATTATCTTTACCAACAATTCTACCTCTAATTCATCTCCAGCGGTTGGAATGTCTGGGAAGGCTTAGGGTAGGGTTGGTGGGTTGGAATCCCAAGATAGGCGTATGCCAAACATGAACTCTCACTAATTTATCCCCTCAGGTCATATTTAACGGATATCCTTAAAATGGAGGTTAAGGAAGGCTCACCTATTAGCAATACCCTAGCGTTTGAAACTACTACTAATGCTACACTGAAATCAAAATGGAATAACAGGTACTTGTGGAACTTGCTCCTGGTGATAATAATCATTGGACTTTGGAGTCTAGTGGGGGTGGTAATACTTCTATATAATTTGCCTATTTCACAGGTAAGACTGAATTTTGATTTGATGTTATAGATGCAAAAGATAATTTAATTTATTAGAGGTCTAGTCTACCTATGCCAGATAGATCTTGTTGGCTATAATTTATTTAAAAAAAAATTATATAAATAATAGCCATAAATAGACTGAGAAACATTTCCCCCCTTAATGCACATCAATAAATAATCACTGAAGAATATTTCATTCATTATTGTGAACTAGCAGAATATAACTGGCATTGCCAGGCCAATATAGGCTAGAATCCATTGAACATGTCTTGCCAGTAAGAAAGGTGATGGTGGAGAAGACGTATTATTAAGAGAGAAGTGGAGCAAATTATTATTTCAGTTTATTATTTTCCTTTGATGCTATTGAAGTAGTTGTAATCAATATATCACAATCAAATCAATTCTCATTTTTTTCATCTCATTTTTAGCAGCAATAATTCTCAGTGGTGATGGTCTGTTAGTCCTAGAGTTTTTCTGGCCAAAATATCATTTTTGGCTTTTCTCATTACCATGGTAATCATTTTGCGAAATTTTTAGCCCATGTTTTAAGTTGGGTCATAACCTATCATCATGACGACTTTCAAAGTAATCCACCTACTGGTTTGGCTGGAATAATGGTACAAACATACAGACAGACCGACAGACTGACAATTTCTGTTTTTTCCCAAACATGCCACCAGGACTAAAACCATCTCAGGGTGGTTCTCCTCCATCCCTAAAAGTATGGTCAAAATCCAAAAGAGGGATTTTGAGAAATGGATGAACATAATTACATAATCACTATATATATATATATAGATTATATAAAGTAAAGTGAGTTTGCTGAACCACTTTAATTTAAAAAAATTTGATGCAACCTTTAGTTGCATTCTATTCTTTTAAAATTAGTTGGTAGTTATGTTTTGTTTTGTTTTTTCATAAGTTTGTATAGCTCAGGGCAGGTATCATTCAGCACTGTGCATGTATTTTCATTTTCTGGTGTTCTTACATATGTATCTCTATATTCATAATTTATATATTGTAGGATGGTTATCAGAAATGCAATCCTAATTCATGGTTGTATAATGGGATTAATAGAATTTTCATTTAGCATGACTGTAAATACATTTGAAGTTTGACAAGTGACAAATTGCAAATTTTATTAAACTTAGGTGAATGATTTATAAATATTAACAAATTAAGTTACAGATTGTTAAGGCTCATGTACTTCAGTACAATAAGAAAGATTTAGTGTAATCATTGGAATGTATTTCATCTATAAATATGTTGTAAAACAACTGTTTGTTGCATAATATTGGACAAATATAATATTAAGCAAGAAATGGACTGGTTCACATGCTTTACATATTATTCATATTAAGATTTCAGTGTAACAATAGAAAAACATAACATAAAACAATACTATGCTTCAAAAATATTATTATTATTCTAAATATTATAGATTCCATCAGATGATAAAGTAAAAACAACTATAACTTTTGGTGACATTATGTGTCGAGCACCACTCCACTACACAACAACCAGTGGTGTTTGCCTGATGGAGTTATCTGGCATTCTTACATTTTCTAACTGTCTATCTAATTCCGAAGGAAATGTGTTGGTTGAGAAAAATAACGAGACCACAGCTACAAATATTTTGAATAAACTTAACTCCATTAGAGCAAGTGCTGAATGTAGAAGAAAAGCTGTTCCCTTTTTGTGTCTGCACCTGTTTGGGTTGTGTGTTGAGTCAGGAGTCTCCATTCAACCTACAGCTGGTCAGTGTGAAGAGATTAGAGACATCACATGCCAAGATGAGTGGGTGATCATTGCTAGTGACCTTCCTGATTGTGTGACATTTCCTTCTGAATCTGCATTATCATGTATTCCACTAAATAACAGTTACACTTCAGATGTAACTATTGCAGGTGATACATCAGGTAAGCTATGAAAGTAAAATTTAATATGACATTTCTATTGCATTTTTATACTATTTATTGAGGACTAGCTGAATCATTAATATATGTGACTACATAGGTATTGAATACAGATGTATATGAATCTGTACCTTTTTTATACAGCAATTGTTTAATTTGTCCATCTTGTTTTTTTGTTGTACTTTTGATGTTTATTGAGCCTATCACACTATGATTAAAATCCCATTGTGATTCTACTACATTATTTCCTTGAAATTCTTCATGTGATGCTGTTAATGAATGTGGTGAGCATGCAACAACAGCAAAACAACATCTACAAATTCATGAATGATATTGATTGACATTTGATGCAAATGGCCAAAAAAAAAAAGAAAAAGGAATGCTTATCTATCTCAATTAGGGCAAAATACTCCGTAGCAAATATATTTATACTATAAAGTGTGAATAATCTCTTTGTCTGTTTGTCTGTCTGTTTCTCCATGTATCCTCGATTCATACTTGAACAGTTGAAGTTAGACCAACAAACCAATATTGATTTAGAATCAGTGTCACCAGGGGAATTTCTGAAGTATGTTTATTGGCTACACCCTTTTTGGTATTCCAAAAGGCCAAAAATGGTACTTTTGCCAGTAAAATGAACGGTGCTACAAGCCTAAAACTAAGTTAGCAGACACATGTTGACTTTTCAAACAATATGGGTGGGTGCCATCTGGCCACACCTTGTTTTGTTTGTGTGTAAGTCTAAAATTTCCAAAAATTGTACTACTAAGAAACACTGATTTAATCACATGTTAACTTTTGTTTTAAAAGTCTAAAACTATTGTCTTCAAAGCAGACATTTTTGTGACTATAACCCACCAAATGTGAGCTGAAAACTTTCTTTAGACCTGGTACTTAGTTACTATATGTAAAATTGGTGTGTCCCTTTGTTGGGCGAGATTCAATGCCCCAGAATTTGGTCAAACTGAACCAAATTTGGTGTGGATATTCGGAGGGTTTGGCATCAGACAAATTTTTGATAAGTTGATCCCCAGGTGAGAAAAAAATAAGTCAAGTTACCATAAGTAAAAGTGGCTAAAAAACATTCGCATGTGGTCAAAGTAGTTGTCAAAGCTGAAAGTCCTAGGTTCAATTCTCCCAAGACTATTTTTCTTCCTAGTTTTTTTTAATTTTTTTTTTTGTTTTTTTTTCCCTTTCTATTTCCTTTTCTCTCTCCCTCATTCATTTCTTTCTTCTTTATAAACTTTCTTATTTTTGATTTAACTCATGTTTAAGGTATTGTATTTGTATGTCTGTCCATCAAATACTGGGGCCTAATAAGCTCAATTTTAAATCTACAGAGAGTCAAAAAAAAGGTATCAAGAGAAAGAGAATCACACTATTCAGGTCATAACTTAGTTACTTTTGATAAGATTTATTCTGGGCTTCAGAAGGATAAACTAACAAATAAGGTCATGCAGTTGTATTGCAGCAGCAGCTATAATTAAAGGATTATGGCAAGGAGGTGGGGGATGGTGGTCGATAGTGAATGGCAGGGCTGATACAGAGTTTGTTAGTAGGCGGGGAGGGCGGTGTAAAAGTATATACCAGTGGATGAAGTGCAGAGAAAAGAAAACTTCATGAATTAGTGCATGTTCAGTAATGTTTGCCGTCTATATACATCATTGCCAGATTTATTTACCCAAGTATTCCTAAATTCAAACCTTTACCTCATGATGACTTTAAAGGTTGTTGTAGAAAAGTTTGTTTGGAGGATCTAAACGATACTTTCACTGTCTAATGTTTTGATATTATTCCTTTGATGAATATTGTGCAAGTAACACTGCTGTGGGATGATTTAGAAGTGAATAGGATGTGCTCAATCTTGCTGGAAAGCCTAGACAAGAAGCTTACAGAATAAGTAGAGAATTACACCTTGATAGGCCCACTTTCAATGTGCTGCAGTCAAACCACATAAAAATGATTGTATTTACATGTAAATTTACCTTTCAGTTTTAGCTCAGGGGACTGTACTACAAAAGAGCAGACAAATAAAATACAGTGGGTATTTATATTTCAATCAAGTTTGAATCAACGAAATAAAATTAAAAAAAAAGAGATTATAATACATGCAACTGTCAAAGAAAGTGCCAGAATTATCTTTTTAATTGCAGCAGTGGACATACTATTAATCATCCCCTGACATCTTAAAACCTCTGTGAAGGTTTTTGTGACTACATCATCACCACATCTACATCATAACTAAACCAAGATTAGCTGCAGTCCAAAATGCTATCCTGAAACCTACTAAACCCTTAGCAAAAGTTTAATCTGTACTAGTCAAATAGCCTTCAGATTCACCACAGACTTTACCATGACTATATATATACTCTCTTATTTTATTATTAGTGGTGGTTGCCCCAAGTCTGACAATTGCTTCTACTCAGCAATATATACTGTTCTTCCATGTTGTAAAATAGAAATAAAAAATTTAATTTTTCTTACTTACAGGGAAACAAATGCCAACTAAGAGACCTGCCTCTCAGTTTGCAGGACAGCCGGAGTGCTTCGAAGAAAGCACTAACTTGATGTCAATCAAATATTTTTGTTGCTACTAGTATATGCAATTTCTGGATAGTTTTTTAGGGCAAGATATTTAATGGTGGCTTTTTTGTGTGTGTTTTTTTCTTCTTCTTTTCCTCGGTTTCTTCATTTTATTTCCTTCTCCCTCTAAACAAAAGTATTTTTAGGGTGAGGGGGGGGTGGGAGCATATGGGCTCAGATCCACCAACCACCCCCCCCCCCCCCCCCCAATCAGAGCATGGAAGGTGTTTTTATGGCATGCTTTGAAGCAGCTCTGTGCACCTCTACTTCAAGTTCAATACAGAGAAAAGAATTATTAACCACTGAAGAGGAAACCTATCAGGTAAATAGCACCTTAGCATTATTTTAAAGGAGAAAATATTCACCTATAAACAACATTCCACTCTAGCTTGAAAATAGAAAATGAGCTTAAAAATTTGTTTTAGCAGGAATTATTAAAAGGGTAAATAATTTTGGTTTTTGTTTCCAGTTTTTCTAAAATAGATAGTCAGTTTGAGTTAGTGGCACAGCACTATTATTCCTTATGAATAAGTGGTTTACAAAATACAAATAAACAACTGGAATAAATAATCTTTGTAGATCAATTCACCTAATAGGCAAAAGTTCCTGCTTTTTTTTTTACAAATTTTAGTCTGGATTCTGCCACTTAGCTCTGTTTCCTTCAAATTTATGTTTCAGCTATACATTCAAGGTGTCGAGAAAAGACCTTATGTGCCAAGCTTCACATGTGGGGTGTTGTATATGGAAGCCTCCTACACTGGCAGTGCAGAGCAATTCGGGGAATATTGTCTACCCTGACTGAGGCTGTTAGAGTAAGAGTCTGGCACAGGGTTTGGGTACTTCCACTAGTACGTATAAAAGCTTGGTTCTATCTGTCTGTTTTCAATGAAGGATTTTAAAAACAGCTGGACCGATTAGGATGAAATTTGGTATGAGCGCTTGGTGAGGGTTTGTGATGGTAAATACATGATTAAATTTTGAATTGCTACACTTTTAGACTCTATCTTTTCCTCTTTGTGCATAACAACTCAGAGAGAAACAGGTCAAATGGCATGGTATTGAGCATGAGCACTTGGGGTGGGTGTTGAACTGTTATTACTTAATTAAATTTTGAATTGTCAATCTTTTTTTCTATTTGTGCATAACAACTTAGATTTAGAGAACCATTGGTCTGGCTGGGATGAAAATTGGCATGAGCACTTGGATCAAGTGTGGGATGGTTATGTAATTAAGTTTTGAATTTTCATATTTTCACTTGTACATAACCACTGGGATTCAAGAACCATGAGCTATTTAGAATGAAATTTGGCATGAGCCATTGGGGTGGGTGTGGGATGATTATTATCAATCTATTCTATTTGTGAATAAGCATTGGGATTGATACAACTGCTCGGTGAGTGGAATGAAATTTGGCATGAGCACTTGGGATGGGTGTAGGATGGTTATTCATAGTTTAAATTTCCATTTTTTTGGGGTCTATTTCTCCTTTTTTTTTGGTGAAAAACCATGGGATTAAAAGAATTACCAGGCCAATTTGAAAAATTTTGGCATGAACACTTGGGAGTATGTGGGATGATTATGTCATTAATAAATTTTAATTTGCCACCTTTTTTTTTTGTCTTTTTTTCTCTATTCTTCGGTAATCTAGTCTATCAATCTATCTTTTTTCTATTTAAGTATAACCACAGGGATTTAGAGAAGAGCTAGGCAAATGGAGTAAAATTTTGGCATGAGGATTTGGGTGGGTGTGAGATGGCTATCAGTTTACAACAATACAATTAAAATATTTTATGTATCTATCTACCTTTTTCAAATTTTTTGCATAGCTACTGGAATTTAGAGAACCGATTAGCTGATTAGGATGACATTTGGCATAAGCATATTGGAAGGGTGGATGTTGAATTTTACATAATTGACTTAGAATTACAGGATTTTTGGCCTATCAATCTTCTTTTTTTCTATTTGTGGATAATCACTGAGATATAGAGAACCGAAGTCTGATTGGGATAAACTTCAGCATGAGCTCTTAGAGTGGGTGGGGTGATTCCTACATAATAAAATGTGTGATTGCAATATTTTATTCATCTATCTATCCTTTTTATTTAGTTTTAACTACTGGGAAGATTCGGATAAAATTTGGCAGGCAGAGTTAGGGTCTGTGGGGGATATTTTTAAAATAAAGATTTTATATAGCTCTCTCACATTTCTTTTTTATTGTTTTAACTGCTTGGCTGACTTAAATAAAATTTGGAAAAGAAAGGCTTCTTTCCATTTACCTTCACTTTTCCAATGCAATGGGTATTACCAAAGTTGATTTAGTAGGGCCAGATAGTGCATAGTAATGAACTTAGCCAAACCAAATCTATAGATAAACTTTTCCACTTTTGGTATAGGGTAGGCACCACTTGGACACTCCCTAATGTACATGGGTGTAGTGTACATTTTACATTGGTAAGGCAAGCATATAGCATAATTGCCACACCCACTTTCATAAGCACACCTATTTTCCCTTCCACATGATTCACTTGAATGCATCATAATATGAATAAAAAAAATTAACTTACAAAAAATTAAGAAATTTTAACTTTTCATGGTCTTGTATTATGAAATTTATTTTCAGCAGCATTCAGATCCAAATGTTAAGTATTGTCCTTGTCCATGTGTGACAACATGAAGGAATTGTATTGTTGCAGAGTAACTATCATTCACAAGTAATTATTGCTTAGCCTCCTTGAAGAAAATGATCTTTTACTCACCATATATAGTGAAGGAGTTAAATTTTACAAACCAGGTCACACTAAAATGTTTATCTACATTTTTACCAAAACAAGACTGAGGAAGCAAAAATCCATTATCTAGAGAGCAGTTTCCATTTGTGTGGCAGTTTAATTAACTTATTCAAAGAAATCACAAGTGGGAATGGTGCCATGGATAGGTAAATGGGTGGCAGGCAGGCAGGCAGGCAGGCAGGCAGGCAGGCAGACAGACAGACAGACTATTCAAATTTTATAGTGTGTATGCATTTGTGTGTGTGTTTGTGTTCGTTCATGTGTGCGTGCCTGCGTGCATGCATGCCTGCATGTGTGCATGTGTGGTAATAGGAAAGTAGGAAGTCAGTTAACCGAACTTCAGTGTACTGCTCTTCAGTTATCAAAAGAAATCAGTCATATGCACTAATTCATTAATATACTATTTATATATAGATATAATGTAATAAATTTTTGAGTGGTTAGAAAATATTTCTTTAGTATAAGATTGATTTCATGGTGAGATCATTTCTATATCTCATGCATTTATTGGGACTTAATCTTTATCTTTTCTTAGTTCAAGAGTACAGGGTTTCTTGTAATATAGTATCTACCTAATTCTGGGGGCAGAGCTATGTTGGAAATGTTTTTTTTTGTTAAAATGAGGTGACTTTAAAATATTTTCTGATATTTTCTTATTTTAAGTAAAAAGGTGGTACTGTTTGAAAAGTTAATCAGAGGATATATTGCTTATAAACCAATCATTAGATAATATTTCACAATTTTTTGTTTAAATCTTGTAGGAAACCTTCAAAGCCAAAATGAAACCACAGTAGCAGTTATGGAATGTTCTGAAGATTTCTACAGAGAAAATGGTTCAAGTATTTGTCTTCCAAGTTGTTACACTTGGACACAATATAGTAGTAAACTACTCTCTAATATCCTTGATGTGATACTCTTCACGTCTGCAGTGTTTGGATTTGTAGCTGGTGTAGCTGTTATTCTCCTTTCTTGTTTACAGTACAAGAGAATGTGAGTAATATTTTATTGCAGGCAATTTTTTTTTTGTAAGATACATAATATAAATATATATTAAGGAGTAGTCTATTGATTATTTATACTATAACTTCTTAATTTATCACAAATATTTTAAATTTACCACCACATAGTAAATATGGTATGAAAAACAAAGAAAATATTATCAATATGGGATATTAGAGTATCTTCTAAAAAAAGTTTGTACTGGAAAATAGAATAATTTTCTCTACATTTCCTTTGACAAGCAATTATTTACTGTGAGATTAATTTATTGTGGCATACCATCATAGGTCATGTTTTCATATTTATTAGAGAAGTACCCATCCTATGAATCGAGACAACATTCCCCCCCCCCCCCCAACCCCAAGAAAGATATCTTAGATTAGCATGGCACCCATCCTATGGACAGAGACAAGAAAGACCTCTTAATATAATTATTGATATGTTGTTTGCTATCTCATCCCAGATGCTTGGGCCTACAGGGCTCAGATAGAAGTAAAAAAAAAAATTAAAAAAATGGATCTGGAAGATGTTTGGGCACAGTTTTGTTGACCTGTGTATACATGATTGTGGTTTGTACTTAGTGGGGTGGTTTTCTCAGGCATAGAGTAGTGACCACACTGGGAAATCTTGAAGAAAAAAATAGCCCCATATGCAGGGTTGTACTCCAATCTTCATCAAATTTCTGTATAACCAACCCAGGAAAACCCGATCAAACTCATAAAATTTGAGCTCTTTAGACCCAATCATCTGTGAGTTGTTAGTGAACAAACCAATGTTCACCAGACTTCTTAATAACCTCCCAAAGGTGACCCAATTAAATCCAGAAAATGTATGTAATTTAGGCCTAATTGTCTGAGAGTAGTTATGGAACGAATAATCAAACAAACAAATGAAAAAACAACCAAAAAAAAAACAAAACAAAAAAACAAACAAGCAAACAAAAAAAAGAAACAAGCAGGACAAAAAACAACAAACAAACAAACAAATATAAAGAATGAAAGGAAGAAAGAAAGAATGGAGGAGGGAGGGAAGGAAGGAAGGAAGGAAGGAAGGAAGGAAGGATGGAAGGAAGGAAGGAAGGAAGGAAGGATGGAAGGGAGGAAAAAGAAGAAGGAAGGAATGAAAGAAACAACACAGACAAACAGACAGACAGACAGACAGGCAGACAGACAGACAGACAGACAGACAGACAGACAGACAGACAGACAGACAGACAGACAGACAGACAGACAGACAGACAGACAGACAAATGAATTCACATGAATATTGCATCATCTTAGGTGCAAGTCCACACCGTGAGATTGCTACTTCACCTTATTTATAATTGAGAATTCTATGTATGATCCCATTCTGAGTTCATGCTGACATAGTGTATAGTGTATATAATTGTAACTTTTAAATACTATCGAGGTATCCAAAGTCATATTTACTCTTGCTATTTTCAGCATTATAGAGTAGGGAACTTTAATTAAATTGCAGATATAGTGATGTTTAGATGTTTTGAGTCTTGTTGGGTGTCAGTATCATAAGAAATAAGTCTGCACAACTTTTATTAGTTTCAGCAGTATAGATGCAACATGCTGTGTGGTTTGAGAAGTGCAGTATTATCAGGTCCATGTCTAGCATTTTGAGTATTAGGCCTTGTTGACTGTCATGCAGATTCAAGATCTGCAAGAATAATGAAGGTGCAAGAATATTAAAGGTGCAAGAATATTGAAGGTGCAAAAATGATCAATAGTAGTTCTGTATCAAGGATACAGTGGAGATTGTGGAAACCGTACAATTTCATCATTGCATGTGTCACACATGGTAGTAGCCTCAATGATTCTGGCATGGAGATGAGTCCCAATATAGTTTATCCTGTTTTTCTTGTCTTACATGACTCAAGAAATTAAGCACTACAATGGGATATCCAATCTAGTGCTTGAGAAGAGATTAATTGCTCCAAATATAACATGATGAATCGGGTAGCATGACTGAAATGCACGGATTTTTTGTCCAAACATTTTTCACATGAAAACAATTTTTTTCATATTCAGCATCTGTTTATGGTGAGACCCAGATTCTCACATGGTAAATCTAATCTGTATCAGAATCCATACCAATCTGTGATGCTCATCTCTATATTGAATGGCACACATATTCATTATCAGATGTCACATAGTCAGGAAAACATTAAGAATGATGATCTTGTGTTATTCTCTACAATGGCAGGATTAGCATAAATATTCCCCAAATAGCAAAGACATAATTCCCATTTGCTTTGTTTTCTTACATATACTAGGAATAGGTGTCCACAGGAAAGGGTAAGGTTTGCAAATGCTTTCCCATGGAATGGTGTCTCATGAATCACCTAACCAACCATCTAACCATTTAACATAACAACAGTACCAGTTTGAATTTCGAATGGTTTGTTGTATTTTTATATTAAAAATATTACTTCCCATCTTGATCACAAAAAAAATTAAAAAAAATATTTTCAGTTCTGTATTGGATGTACACTTATGTTTTGGAATTGTGGAGCTTAAAGAAAAATCACAGCTTCATCTCTATTTCTTCACCTTACCACATTAAAATAGTGTACTATTGGTCTGAGCGATTGAATGCAAGTAAATCAATTACTCAACATAAAAAGTGTGAAATAGATTGATTGATAATTGTAATGATGCTACAGCCACAGTATGAAATGATAAAGCTTATTCTATTATACTGATTGCATTGCTACCTGATTTCACAAAAGTTTCCTAAGAGGGTTCGTTCATTCATGGTGCTACTATTTTGATTCAATTTTTTTTTTTTTTTTTTTTTTTTGTTCTTGAGGTATACACAAATTGTATGCAAAGTTTTGTTGTATAAATATTGACCCAAATCTCACTACACTTGGTCACAAAGCAGTATATGCTATATGTCTAATATGTAGCATGTTCTTCATGGAGCTAAACATGAGAAGCATAATGAATGAAACACTAAAGTATACTATTTTAGTGTTTAGAACTGAAAATTTTTCTTGTATCCTGAATTGTTCAAACATCTCTATAGCAGACATATACACAAGCAGACAGAATGGTTTTAATACATGGTCTGACTATAGTACATCCTCTAATATGGTCCTATAAATCAAGACTGGAGCTAAGATGTATTGAAGGAAGAAAGACTAAATAGGATAAAATGTGTGTACTTGTAGAGCACGAAGTTGCACAACTTAAAATATGCTGAAGCTTGCTAATTCATTGAGATAAAAAAAAAAAATAAATAAAAAAATAAATAAATAAATAAATAAATAAATAAATAAAATAATTTAAATTTGAACTTACAAACAAAGCCAGAAATATAAAACACATGTAATCCAAAACAATCTCTGATTGTTTGGACATGAAAGTAAAGGTGGACAAGAATGAAAGGTAAACATGCTTGCTTTTTGTTGTTGTTTTTAGTTTGGTTGGTTTCTTTAAAATCTCATGAAAAATCTGTGCTTAGTATGATTTAATGTATTATGTATTAAATACTATATTCATGAAATGAATTATTAAATATATCGGTTGGTGTAATAACATGTATCTTTATGATTAGTGACACTAACAAATGAAAAAATATTTTTAACTAAAACTTTATACATATTATGTATACAAATATATGTATAGTTGCTTTAAGGGTTTAGTAAAAAAAAAATATTATCACACTTTTTGGTGTGTGTATATTTTAGAATAGTAAATATAATTGTCCTTTTTACATTATCACAGGCTTATTTTTCCGACAATCTTTGTTGTATTTATGACAGCTGATGCACTAGTTGTTGGTAAGTTTTTAAAAATTATATTTTATCTCATTAGAAAGTTTCATTTAAGTGCATAATTTATATTTCAGAATTAATAATCATTGTTATCTTCATTGATCGAAGCAGCCTATTTTGTTCATCTCGAAATCTAGTTGAGAGTTTGAAACATGTGACTCCTTTTTGTACAATATCAGGTGAGTTCAGTACTCAACAAGAGTTCACTTTGAATATTTTGATGCCAAATTATGTTGTAAATGTTGTCTGTTTTCAGCCAAAATGTCTAGCTTCGCTTAGATTAAGAATTGTGGAATATGTACATATGCCAAATTTGGAGATATCACATTGTTTTTACTTTGATACAGTTCTTCTTTCTTGTGAGAATTCTTCTCTACTTGTTGACTTTTGCATGACGTATGTGTCAGTTTTCCAGGGCTCATCACTAGGAGGTAGTCAACATGAGCTGGGTGGACTGGTGTTGAAGGACAGGAGAGATTTCCTGTCATTGTTGGGTTTGAACTCACAATCCAGGGGTTGTTAGTCCAAGAGCATAATTACTCAGCCACCACACACACCCTTTAACAGTATACACACACTACTAAATTATTTTTCCCTGCCCATTTTCTCAATCAATTTCTAAACTTTAGTAATTTTTTATATAAGAGGATTAGCATTGAACCACATTATCAGCCTGGGTAGTAGTCCTACAACTAGCCTATTCAAAATAGGATTTAACCCATCACAAATTGTAACAGAATTTTTTAATTATCACAATTCACTTTGGATAAGCCTAAAAAGTAAATATTGGAAATGCACTCAAATTAAGGTAGGGGAAAGACACATAAAATAAAAATGGTTACCACCCTCCCAAGTACTCATGCCAAATTTCAATTCAATCGGCCCAGCTTTTACACACAAATAGATGGAGGTAAACAAAAACCTTCATGAGAACTTGCAGTGAGATGCCTAAGCAATTTCTGAAAGTTCTACGAAGATTCCTCCAGCAGATTGTAAGTTTTAGGGTCTGCACATACAAACAAATTATGAATCATTGAAGACAAGCAGGCTTGCCAAGCGTTGCCCAGGATATGATGATATGCCCACAGGGAGAAGTGTGGCCAAGTGTGACCCAACTCATTTGCCAACCAAAAGAAATATGTTTTATATATTTCTTGGTATCTAGGTACATGAATTTCACCATCTAGAAGTATCATAGTTAGATTGAATCATTTTTGGAATTTTTTACCTTGCCATGCCCCCAGGAAGAGATGTGGTCAGGAGATACAATTCTATTTGGCTAAAGCCGAACCACTGTGTAGGATGTGCCTATCCTGAAGATGGGTTAGATTTGGTATCGTAATTTGGTAGGAAAGTGTTGTAGCCAGATATGATCCAACCTTTGGACAAGAGTTTGTCCAGGTAGCATTTATGGCATTTTTATCCTAACATACCCGGAGGAAGATGTTTAGCAGTTGAGACTCAGCCCAAAACTGTAGAAACTGGTACGCCAGTAGGGCCACGGCTGTACCACATATGGCTACCAACTAAAATACATTTTTTTAAAATCATTACCTCAAGAGACTTTTTTATATCATATTGTACACCACAACAATGCTAATTTGCTAGACAATTTACCTAATTGGACACACTCTGGGGGAAGGAGCATTCATCTGGAACTTTTACTCAGCTGAAGAATATCAGCTGCAAATTTCTAAGAGATTTCAGGCAGTGAGTATGATTTCAACTCCCTTTGCTAGATTCTTTACCTGGCCAGGTGAGACAATATTAGACAATATTAGCCTACCCAGGTGGTTAAAGCAGCAGTGTGGCCAGGTCTAATTACAAGGATAAGAATATGTGGGAAAGAAGTGTATTTGAGTATCCTTATTGCCAGAATAGTATTAAATTAGAATATTGTTTCATAGTGTATTCCCACTCTCCCTCTTTACCTTGGACAGCCACTGGTGAAACACAACAATAATTGGATTATCCTCATATATTAACCTCAATAATTTGATCCGTCCTTTTTTTTAATATATATTTATATTAGATATTTCGTCTAGCCAGCCTTAAGCCAATGAAGGTGTTGTTATGGCTAGCTGTTCCAGTGGTGAAACACAAGCTATCAAAGATTTACTTGATCATTTACTCTCCCTTTTTGTACTTTTGGTAGAACTAAGGTGGTCAGTCAATCGTGCATTTCAAGCATTATGGTTAAATAAATTTCATTGGTTACACTATGATGCCACATCAGCTTGTGCTTTCTACTGTATTTGTTGTAAAGCTCCCTTTTAAATAAAAGTACAACTTTCAGAAGAAACTTAGCCTGCTTGTGTTTGGTCGTGATGCCTAGACACACATATACAAACATACATACATACTTACATACCACCAAAATATATATAAAATTGTTCCTGGATCTAACTCATTAGGTCCAAACATTTAACTGAAGTTGTTTTTTTTTGGAATTTTTTCGCATTACACACACTAATGGGAAGAAGTGTAGCCAGGAGGGATCCCACCCATAGTTAATGTGTGTATGAATACCATGTTTTCATTCTGTTGCTCCAAAGGTTTTGTCTTGCCAAAGTACCATTTTTGGCCATTCTAGGGCTTTATATGAAATTAGAAATAGGTGGGGTCTGTCTGCAAAAAATTCCATTTTTGGCTTTTTCGTGGCTGACATGAACACAGAAATGGGTGTGGTCATATGCATGTACCTAAAACATTCCCAGATTATATATTTCCTTATATATATGTGTTCATGGTTCTAACTCCATAGGTTCAAATGTTTTTGCTGAAATACCATTTTTGGCATTTTTAGCCTTAGACAGGAAAAAGAAGAGGTGTAACCAAGGGGTGGGGGGACTCAGCCCATATTACTCCCAGAATGAAGTTGTATATGCATATCAAGTTTTAGATTTGTAGCACCAAGGACTTTTCTTGCCAAAATACCATACTTGACTTTTTCTCATGACTGTAATAACCATTTCTGTATTTTAAGTTGTTCTAAGTTGGGTCAAAACCAAAACCAAACATTATTCCAAGTTTCAGAGAAATTAACTCACAGGTTTGGCCAAAATTTAGTAAAACATACATATAGGCAGGCAGAAAGACAGACAAACACAACTAAGTTTGGTTATATATATATCAGAGAGTACGGTAGTGCTCTCTAAGTAGGAATGATCACAAACAAATGGTGGCTTCATTGAGTAATACAACATGAAAGCCTCACTTTTTCTGCTATGGCTCAAACCTAGGCCACAAAATGCACCTGCAGTCCATATAAGTTGCAACACAAATTATTAAGATAGTTTCTGTCCTCCAAATGAATCACTAAAGTAGCGAGAGAAGACTCGTCAAAAATCACCAAATATTCTCCATCTTTCTTATTATTATTTCTTTTCTTCATTTCCAGGGCTAGAGCCTAGCTGGATACATCAAATCATGCAATAGCTATATTAACAGCTTACTATTTCTTTGAACTAGGTCCACAACCACTTCATTTGCTTCGTTATGCTAACAAACTAGCGAAGTATGTCCTAGACAAATAGCTACAGTATTAAGTTGAAGCTGCCATTTTGACACTACCAATTCATTTGCGCGCACAATTTAAACCAGTGCATACATTAGGCTATGAATATCATTAAGTAAATTTTAAAAATGGGTGAAGTCCCATCTTAGGGATAAAGAAACTCCACAAGAACTACACTTCCAAATCTTGAATGTTAGTCAAATTCTTTAGCTAAATTTGTTACAGCTAGCCATAGCATTGTTATAGCTAGCTAAGTGTTATTTCATTCTGCTTTTGGCAGTGAGCCTCTCTGAAGCTCTACCCTGCTGACAGTAAGTTTCTCTCTCCCTGAAGCTCTCCACTACAAACTGCAGCTTCTACTACTGTTACTACTACTACTATAGCCACATTAAAAAAAATATATATATATCTTTGACTGTGCAAAAACTAAAGGAAACAAAGTAAAGTAAAAAATATTTCTTTGAAATAAAACTGGTAAGTAGGGATGACGTTTCAGCAAAAGTGCAGAAGCATGAATACTGTGACAGTGTATATTGCAAAATTTCCTACTTCACCAATTCCACATTCTCACGTAATGTGTAAGATGTGATTCCCCACCTCTTCGTTTTGCTAGTGCTAGCTCATGTAGAATAATTACTCTAAGTTCACAGGAATTTTGCAACAACAATTGTCACACTATTTCGTAGAATTCTAAGGTCACAGGAATCAGTAAAGTAGGGAATTTTCTAACATACACTGTCACAGAATTTTCATTTGTGCACTTTTTGCTGATCACCCCTACTTACCAGTTTTATTTCAAAGAAATATTTTTTACTTACACTTGTTTATATATATAAGTGCAGCATATAACTGTCATTGCCTGCCCAATGGCAACATGAAATATCATTCCTTCAATTAGCTTTTGGCAGCCAAAACAACTTCCTTTGGATGTGGCTAATATCAAACCACACACATAGCCACAACCACATGTAGTTAATAATGCTTACCAGGTTACTTGAACTTCATATGTCAAATTTCAGCCTGATTGGTCCATAAATGAGTTTTGGGCAGGCAGGACGTCCTATAGATGTTGCAATGACCAGACCACACCCATTAACACATGCACATAATATTAGTATTGCTCAACCAGTTGCTTGGAAACTTTATTCCAAATTTCAGTCTAGTTGGTTGTTTGATTAGCTATTTAGAGCCAAAACAACTTCCAGTGTGAGTGGTTATGGCCAAACCACACGGTTAATAATTCTTTCTCGGGTACTTGGAGACCACACACCAAATTTTTACGTAATTTGATTCTGATTAATTTTTTTTCAGCCTATATAACTACCTGTGTGTGTGTCTTTGACAAATTGACATCTATTACCTTGCCCATATGTGTTCAATAATGCTCACCCGGGTTCTTGGAGAGCACATACAAAATGTTGGCCTTTTTGGTACAAGTGTTTCACTGTGATGCCTAGACACACATGCATACAAAAACATACATAAATATGAACCAAAATATATATTACAGTATGTGCCTGGATTGTAACTCCTTAGATCCAAGTTTTATTCATAAATTCTTTTTTGGTATTATTTCCTTTACACACCAATGGAAAGAGGTCTAGCCAGGAGGAATCCACCCATGGTACTCCCAAAGTCAAGTTTTGTATGCAAACCATGTTGTAAGTCTGTTGCTACAAGGATTTATCTGGTCAAAGTGCCGTTTTTTTTTTGGTTTTTTTTTGGGGGCCTAACATGAAAACAGAAATGGGTGTGATCATATACATATACTTGAAATATTCCCCAGATAATATTGATTCCATATATATATATATATATATGGGTTTATGGGTCTAAATCCTTAGGTTCAAGTATTCTTGTTTAAATACCATTTTTGTCTTTTTTAACCTTACACAGAGAAAGAAAGAGATGATGCCTGGTCAGAGCCAGCCCATGTTCTTCCCAGAAGTTGTACATGCATACCAAGTTTTAGTTCTGTAGCTCCAAGGATTTTTCTGGCCATATATCATATTTGGATTTTCTTATTACCATGTTAACTTTTTTCTAATTTTTAGCCCTTATTTTTAGTTGGATCAAAAACCTATCATCATTCCAAGTTTCAGAGAAAGCCACTCACAGATTAGGCCATAATGTTGGTACAATAATATAGACAGACAGACATACAGACATCTCCTTTTATATATATAGGAGACTAGCAACATATACCCAGTGTTGCCCAGCGAATGTCAACATGAAAAATTATTGAAGCCTCTCACCCAGTCCAGAGCAGCTGGAATGGTTGAACAGCTGATAAAATCACTGAAGAATGATGGGGAGTTCTTCTTTCAGCTGTACATCAATTGCTAGTACAGGGATGGGAATCAAGAAAAGTTCTTCCAACATGGAAACCAAGCATTTCCCCTGCACTCTCAGATGGCAGATACTTCTCACTCAGTATCACAAATCAACTTCTTTCAAGTTAAAAAGACTTCACTGAGCCCACAGCTGAGGGTCCACCTACAAGCAGCATTGTCACAGTTAAGCAGTCATCATCCATTTGCTCTGTTTACAGCAAAAAATTATTAAGAATAGGCACAGCATATTCTCATACCCATGATAGCAAAACTTCAGTATATTGCTAGTTTAGATCTGGTGTGGGACAATATTATGCAAACTCTTTGAAGGGTACAGCCAGAGGAAAGCCTTGGAAAGTGGTAAAAAGTAGGGTAGTAGATTGTGCATGAATCCCAGGTAACTGGGTCAGCTTTCTTAGAGTTGATGCCAAAATCACAGAGCTGTTGAACTTCTTCTCTTATGCCCTCTATGGCTCCTTTGTTCCACCTCTGTTAGATTCAGTATTGCCTCATTGCTGCTATAAAGAAAGTGACAGCCGCAATGCAGCCCACACAGCTAACACTGGCTAAAAATAGATTTTCATCTGCACAATCAACAAAGATGTTTGATTGTAGCTCCAGCACACACCCTAGGTGAAGATGATGAAGTGTAGGTATCCTTTAGCACTCGCTAGGTATTACAGTTCTTGGCAGCCCTTGAGATGTCAAGGGCTTTGGGCACAGAAAAAGGCATTACCAATGTTTCAGGCATTGGCAGGCTATGACACCTCTCCTGCTTTTACTGACATGTCAAGAGGTCTGCTTGGGCAGTTTGGAATGTTTCTGAGTTAACCCAGACCCTGATTCACCTTACCACTGCACCAATTAAACTGATGAAGAAACCTTGCAAACCTTTGAGAATTTTATCATCTTGCTCTAGAGAGAACCAGCACAGCAATAGATATAAACACAGCTTGCTGGAAACTGTTTGTAAAGTAAAACTACATTCAGTTGGTTCCACCAACAAGAGGAGCCTTTGGACTACATTTGATAAGACCAATATACAAGGGCAGCCACGTCTGAGGTATGGCTGTGTGACCTATATCAACACTGTCTCCACCATCTAAGTGGGGCTGGGTGAAGGCCACTGATAGTTTGTACAAACCCAACCGAAAAACACCTCCTGATTCATTGAAGGTCTGCCAAGAGCTTATTTCATGCAATTAAAAAAGCGTTGAAAAAAGGTGCAAGCGCAGGAATGCCGGGCTCGAGTGCATAGGATTTTATGTTTATAACAGATTGATTGCTCTCAAAACTTAACATCTATAAAATCAACAAGAAAGTGTCAACTGTTACAAATAGTGCTTGTACCTGGATAATTTTAATTAACATTATACTCTCTATTTTCAATGTAATTAAAATTTTATATTAATTTCATAAGTAGTGTCCATCTATATGTAACTAGAGTCTGTGCACTTTTTGAAAATGAGCCATTTTTATCACCACTTAATATTGCATCAACTGTTATATTGTGGTTAACAAAAATAACTATATAAATAGCTGTAACTTTATAATAGAAACAGATATAAATGTAAATTCAAGTTTCATATTGCTGCATGAAATGAGCGCTTCAAATAGATACCAAACATGATACACTTAATCAGTAGTATATTATACAATGAGAAAATGAACTTGTTTCCCAAGTAAATTAGAGCCTAGAGGTCAACATAGGTGAAAATTAAGATGGCCTAATATCCAAATTTATTTTTTATATAATCTTACATATATGTAAAATTTTTTTTTATTTTATTTTTTTATTTATTTATTTATTTATTTATTTTTATTATCAAAAGTGCACAATTGGTTTGAATATCCTGTCTTAACCACACAAATATTGTGAATTTGGTTCATTCTGCAGGAATCTTATTTGCATATTCCTTGACTCAAGCATCAATGTGGTGGCTTTACCATTTAACTATTCTGTTTTGGAAAGTTGTATTTCCTTTCCATAATCTATCATCTGGCAGGATCAAGTGCATCTACAAACTATGTGTTATGGCTGCAATCATTCTTCCAATAATCCCTATCATTGTTACAATTTCAGTTTTTGCAGTAGATATTCAGAAAGAACCTGTAAATTCAACATCAAAATTAAGTTTACTGTCTGGAGGGTTGGGATATAGCCCTGACAGATTTCCTCAGTTCATCTGTCCTGGCACCAATGGTGATCTATACTTTTATTCTCAAGCTATTCCATTTTGCACAGTCCTTGCATTAGGGTTATCTCTACTCGTCATCATATTCTGCTCTGTACGTAACATCCAAATGAGGAAAGAGGTAAAAGTTTGACTTACTTCCAGAAAATGTTATCCATATTTTTCCACTTGTTTTCTTTATTACAATAGAAAAACATCAAATTTTTACCAATCAAGTTGGGTACTCCTGAGAAGAAGCTAATCATTGTGTTCAGCTACTACCTCTTTTTCGTTCTATTCTCTACATTGTTATTTACACAGTTAAGAAGAATTTCTCCACATTTATTGGACAGTCTTGAGAAATACTTCATCTGTGAGCAAGGTGGTCATAACCCAAGAAACCCATGCAGTCGGTTGGAGATAGAAAGTCTGAGCTCTCCCTCACTGCATGCTTTGATGTGCATAACAGTAGCCATATTTCCAGCTGTAAACATGATCTTTGTTGTGAATATTCAAGAAGTAAAAAAAATATTGAAAGAAAGAAAGTGTTGCATTAAATTACCACAAACATGGACATATTATTGTCCCCATACAACGTAAATTAAAATAAGTCAGTGTAGTCATGTTTTATGGTTGTTTTCATAGTATTTTCATATTTTTTGTTCTGTTTTATTATAGAGGCATGCATATGTTATGTTAATTTATTGACATGGACAAAATGTATGCATTGTAGTGCAACTAATCATTCTATTAAGTAATCCTTATAATTTTAAATTCTTTTTCACAATAATGCCATAAAAATATCTCAAATTGTTTGATTTGTATTGGAGAGTTTTCAGAGATACTTCTCTAAGCTAGTTGGTCATTAAAAAGTTAACCCATTTTGATGATTGAATATCAACTAGTGATAAAAAAATACATTCATATATAAATTTTTAAAAAAATAATAAATAATATATATGCATATATGTATATGTGTATGTACATATATATGTATATATGTATATATGTATATATGTATATATGTATATATGTATTTATATATATGTATATATATATATAGGATGAGGTGGGATTTATAAGTGGGTTTCCTACAATGCAGTACCCAATATTGATAACAGATCTAAACCTGGATATGTTTAATTGGTTAAAGCAAATAGTTAAATATGTTTCTTAATAGACCATTAATTAGCAATGAAAGGAGTTTGAAAAAAAGATCAGAAATTTCCCTTAAACGGAGTTCAGTAAACTTTGAAACAGAATGTGGCATATTTTGAAATAGAAAATCACTGGTTATATCTGTTTGTTGCATCTGTTGAAATTTAATAGTAATATTCATTTAACATAGAACTATTCAAATAATTTTATTAAGTTGCACAATGAAATGTTAGGTATACACATCTGTTAAGGTCACCAATGGAAATACATTCTAATATTCATCTCACTATATAAAACTGCTAGTTTTATGTATTCATTCACAAAATATATATATATATATATATATATATAATAGCTTTGTTGTTCATATGATTTTCCTGAAGAGGTATTTAGGTTGACCCTGTAAGAAATAATTTACAACTGTCTCAATATTTCATTTCCTTGCATCTGTGTAGTGCACAGCAATCATTGCTAGTTTTACTAACCTTTTCTCAAATATGATTACTTTGTCTTTATATCTCAATGGGCAGAAAAAGACATTTATGCTTCACATGACCTTATAGAAGCTAGCTTTAGCCCTAGGTGCATAACATATAAGAACAATCTCCCAGATATTTAGACAAGATACCTATTCTCCTTTCCATTGCCAGTAGTTCTCTCTGGAATGAAAGAAGAAAGGATGGTGCTTGGCAAAATATTGAAGAATAAATTTATTTTTGTTGCTGAATTAAGTACTTGAGGCACTCCGAAATCATATAATTTTTTTGAAATTTTTTTTAATACCATTCTTCAATTCAAAAATAGGCTTTGTTTACTTCTCATTTACATCCTGTAAAATTGACATCTTGTTGTGGTTGAATTTTGCCTATGTCACTCATGATGTCGGTGTAGGATCCTGTTGCAGCAATGCCCTGCATGGATAGTGAATTTTTCTGTTATTTCTGACACAAATTTGGTGATCTCAGTCTATCATACTGATTTTCCCCAGTTGAGCAACAGAGGCAAATTTTGGAAGGTGAGTAGTCTCAAGAAATAATACAGCCCTACCAGTTTGAGCCTCAAGCCAGCAAGTCATGGTATGGTCTATTGCTTCTAGCATCTAAGGGGATGGTTACTCACTAGGTGGAGAAAGATTGTGAAATGCAGTTTGTAGTAACCAATAAGCTGTGTAGCTGGCTACTTCTGTTTTGTGTGTAGGTGTCAGTGTGGGCACTAGGAAACAATGAGTTTCAGCAGGGAGTGTCTTTGCTGTCATCAAATAAATGCCACCTATCAGAAAATGCTAAATAATGGCAATGATGTAGACTGTGACACCATGAGGGCTTACAGGGACATTAAAATCAAATCATATTCAAACAGTACTCTCCATTATCATCTAACAATTATCATCAATGTTATTACCCTATACCTGTTATTAATTGATCTCATTTTAATGCATTAATCCAATCTGTTCCCAGATGAGGATATTGAAATCCAGCATAAGGTGAAAGGATGATTTAAAAGCAGATTCATAATTTCTTAGCTGATCACAAGGTGATACATTAGTCCCCTATTTTCTTAATTTGGATACTTAAATTTGGCATAAGATGATGAGGGAAAAGCAGATCTAATCTTGTTCACTGCACAATTCCATAAAATCACCCTCACATTCCTGCCGAGCTACCTCCAGCACCAAGATGGAAGTTGGCAATAAGAAGTGAATTGGTACCTCCTCAATATCATAATATAATAAAATCAACTCATCAATTTGCTTCATCATACTCATGATCAATTTTATATGGTAATTCACCTTAGCGGTGCCTATAACTAAAATAAACTGTTTATATAACCCATAGGTTCAGGCACACAGCCTGTAAACCCACATATATACATACATATACATATAAACATATATATAAACATACATGCACGTATGCATGCAAACACACCCAACATATTTACATACTTGCATATATATACACTAAAAACAGGGATTGTGAATTTAAAAAAAACAAAAAAAAACACTTTTGAACGAAACAGAACCTAGCCAGACAAATCTGAGGCCATATTTTGACTCAGAGTGTCCATGTGCAGGTCCGTAGCCAGGATTTTTGAAAGGAGGGGGGAGGTTCTTTTGTTTTAGATGGAGGGGGGGGGGGGTGGTAGTAGAAACCTAATTCATATAAACTATTCCTGATACATTTAATATGTATCATATCTTTGTTGTCACTCACACCTACCCTTAGTCTTATAGCCTGAGAAGTACCATACTAATTTCATAAAATATGGTTAAAAAATATGGCAATGCATAATGGCAAAACAGTCCTACATAATATTATATATATATATATATATATATTGCATATAGTGCCATGAGTTGAATCCCAGCTGGCAACCATCAATCGAGTGTGGATCATAAATTGAGGCAGATTACATTGGACAAACCTCCTTCAATACTCACTGGAAGAGTTCTGTCACAGAGCAAAGGCAACTCAACATTAAACTGGACACTTTGAGTAATCAGAGTGATTATTTTTTTTTTACTAGAAAGATTAATATGTGAACAAGTCATGTGCTGCAAAAGTTCTGCAATGTAATATCTATACTATAAAGTAGGAATAGTCTGTCTGTATGTCTGTGCATCCTCGATTCATGCTTGAATGGTTGAAATTAGACCACAAACACATATATATTTAGAATCCATGTAACTAGGTAAATGATATAAGCATGTCTATATGCCACACCCCTTTCTATACTAAATGAAAATAAATAAATTTAAAAAAAACCCGGTAAATATTATACCTTTGCCAGAAAAAGGAATTGAGCGCTACAGGCCTAAAACTTTGGCATGCAGACACCAATTGGGGTGGGTCCCATCTGGCCACACTTCTTCTTTGTGTTCAAGGCTAAAAATGTTGAAAATGGTTGATAAAAATACACTTTGATCTAATCACATGTTCACTTTTGTTTTAAAAATAATATAAAATGTTTTCAAAGCAGACACTTTAGTAACTGTGGGCTGAAAAACTGTATTGACTACTAATTTTTTTTACAAACAAACTAAAGAAAATACAAAACCTATCATCCAACCAATACCTATTATATACAGATATGTAATAGCTTTGTGTAAGCTATTGGTCCAGAGTAATCATACAGACTCAATGATTCGATGTCCCCTTGTTAATCTTCCACTACTATTTATCAAACTCATCATCACCTGTTTAATATTGAAGTCAGTGCATAAACTGGTGCATTATATTTATCAATGTGAAGCATGGTGTGATTCCTATCACAGACAATTGGTGATATAAAACAATAATTGCCAGATGGCAGATTCAAACTTTCCACCATGTAGCTGTTCTAGATCTAGGAGAGATTAGTAACAGGGAAAATGGTGTTTATTTAACTGCTTCTAGGTATGCAATTGCTGTTTAGTTACTGCAATTGGGATGCTTAATTGCAATTAAAGAGTTAAATGTAATTAAAACTGTGTAGCAGAAAAAAGTGGCACTGCTAAACATTGTAGAGTAAGGTAAATATTTGACAAATATAAATTTAACATGTTATACACACCTTTTTTTTAATTGGACCCTTTTCACACAAAATATGTGTTTTGGATTGGTCTCAGTAAATTGGCAGTAAATATTTTCCCTCAAGCTTAATTTATAGGACATTTCACCATGTTAAAGAGCATAAAACATGTTTCCAACAAAACCAAATGTAGTTTGACAACAATTTCTCCTTAACAGTTCATGATTTTGATCTACAATGACCAGAGTAAATAGATAATTCTTCACATTATCATATACATTTGACTGTCCAAGAATGCTGGCCACATCCAATGGAGTATAATCCAAGTAAAACTAAATATATAGTAAAAAAAATTATTGACATTTTATTTCTTAATATATCATTAACCTAAAGTTGGCATAGAGTTGTCCAACTTTTGAATATGTTACCCTGCTGCACCAATATTTGTACTTTCAATGCCAAAAACTGTTTGCAAATCTGGATATTTTCAAGGATCTCAGGTCTGTAGTAGGAGTTGTTATAAGAGCATCACTTCCTTCTGATTGGCTGGGTCCATTCATAATTGAGGAACAACTCTCTAGCAAAGCTGCTATTTCACATATGTGCCAGTAATTGCAACTGTAAATTAAACACTTCCACATCATATGTTAGTAAAATGTAGCTGTAAATTTAACACTGTCACATACATGTGTCAGTATGACTTAACCCATTTCCTACCACAGTAGAGCTGTGTTAACATGCTTGTAGGTTTCTAGGTCCAAGAATTTGACTGGCCTTAAATACAATAAATAGATGGCATGATCATTGGTGTTTTTGTCCTTGCATGCCCACAGGAAGGGATGTAACCATGTAACTCAATTTTTTGAGGGGCTATATTAAAGACAATTCATTGTGTAGAATGTACTTACCCTGAACAATGGGTTGTATTTAGTATAGTGGTTTGCTAGGAAAGTTGCATGGCTAAGTGTGACTCAGTCTAATAGGTTGTCAAATTCTATATTTTTTGCATTTTTATCTTGACAGGAACTGATCAAAATCGATATGAAACAACAGTGGCACTTTTGGAATGCTCTGAAAACTTTTACAGAGATAATGGGTCAAGCATTTGTACACCAGATTGTTATTCCTGGACACAATTCAGAAGTAAAGAGCTCACTGTTTTCCTTGATGTGGTACTCTTCACGTCTGCATTCTTTGGGTTTGTAGTGAGTATAGCCGCAATTATTGTTTCTTGTGTGCTACACAAGCGAATGTGAGTTATTCTGTAGTGAATACTTTATATATATATATATATATATATATATATATATATAAGCAAAATGCACAATGTATATTTAAGTTCATTTGAATGGGATAATCAACAAAACAATAGGCAAATATTCAAATGCAATATAATTTACTGCTATAATGTTTATGAATATCTATACTATAAAGTATGAAGTCTGTCTGCTGTCTGTTTATTCAGATTCATGCTTGAACAGTTGAAGTTAGACCACAAACCCATATATATTTAAAATTATTGTCACCAGGGGAACAACATGAACGTGTCTATATGGCCTCACCCCTTTCCATATTCAAAATAAAGTCAAAAATGGTATTTTTGCCAGAAAAAAAAAGGAGCAAGACCCACAAACACATATAAATTTAGAATCAGTGTCACCAGGGGAACATTATAACCATATCAATATGGCCATACCCCTTTCTATATTAAAAAAAGCCCAAAGAAATGGTGCTTTTACCAGAAAAAGAAATGGAGCTATACCCAGAAACTGGCATATATTTAGAATCAATGTCACACCCATTTCTGTATTCATAAAGGGCCAAAAATGATATTTTTCCAGAAAAAAGAATGGAGTTACAGGCCTAAGAAATTTTGAGAGCAGACACAACTTGACTCTTTGAATCACATGGGATTTCACTTTTTATTAAAAGTCTACGACAATATCTTTGCAGCATACTCTTTTATGACTACAGCTGACCAAAGGTAGGCTGAAAAACTGCCCATGGGCAGTTTTTTTCGCTATTATTTATAAAAGAAATATGTGTACATTATCTGCACATTCATAAAAATCATAAATTAATATTTACTTAGCCTGACAAAATGAAATATTATCTTTAGTTGACCGATATTTCTAATAGCTCAGTTTATCAGAGAGCTATCACTATTACATGATCCAGAATTCCAAACAGAGTTCTTGTAAATGTACATTTATGCTATTGAAAAACAGCTTGACTGGGTCTTTATGGCCACACCACTCTCCAATCAAACCAACTTACCAAATGAAACCCATCCTTAATGGTAGCCACATTGGTAGAGCGAGGATGTTTTGTAGTAAAATAATTTGAGTAACTTGACCACACCTCTTCCTCTGGGAATGTTGCACCAAGAAGCCAACATGATATGATCTGTTTATGGTACTTATGGCTTACCAAATTCCTGGAATTGACTTTAGTAGGGTAATGGTCCGGATCACACTTGTCAATACCTCATTCTGTGAGCATATCATATCCCAGGCATTGCCAGGCTTGTTTATTAAATCAATTTGTGTTCAATTGAGCCCTAGAAAAATTTTTATAATTTTGCAAATACTCAATGGATTTCCAGATTTCAAGGGCCAACATACTCAAGCCACTCCAGATGTTATTTTGGTAGTATTCCTGAAGAAGTTGATAGTTCAATAGCAAGCTTACCTGCATGTTCCATAAAAAAAGGTACACAACAATCCACCCTGCATTAAAAGATACAAAGGAATACAATTTCAAGCTTTCTATTTATAAGGTGAATTTTCAATTTTTTAAAGGAGGGAAAAAATCAAGTATTGCTCTACATATTCATTGTCAATTGCAGTGAGGAGGAGGACATGAATTTCCTTCATTTAACTCTCTCTGCTATGCGAAAGTCTGAAAGTAAAATTCTGTCTTTTTTGTCAATCTTCCTGGGAGTGATGAATATTAACTTAAATAAGTAGTTCAAGAA
This sequence comes from Lycopodina hypogea, assembly GCA_963969325.1. NCBI lineage: Eukaryota > Metazoa > Porifera > Demospongiae > Poecilosclerida > Cladorhizidae > Lycopodina > Lycopodina hypogea. The sequence goes on along the minus strand of OZ017791.1, from coordinate 4,799,741 downwards.
GAGAAACAAGGGCACAAACTATACATTTGCCCTTTGTCTAAAACATAAGGATTTATTGTAGGTGGAGGGTAACTTTTGAAGTTACTCAAGTCTGCCATACATAAATCCAATTAATAATTTTTATTTCTGTGTGTATTCATTATTAATTTTTGCTTGTTCTTATGATTAGATAAATTGATAAAAATTGTAAAATAAAAATGGAGACTATCAAAGAAACAAGGAACACAATATGTTTACATGCATATTGTTCTAATTGTACTGTTGATTCATGTTTGAGGAAGTACTTAGTAAGTCTCATTGTACTGTATGCTCATGGCTCCCTATGCTGAAGGTAAGTAATTCTTGATGTGAACAATTTTTATTTTGTTGAGGTGTACTTATCTCTGTATCAAAAAGATATGATGTTTGCTTTGTCGAGGTGTTCAACCCATCTGAAATTATAGGAAGATAGTTCTGTGTCGCTCTTTTTCTGAACACTTTTGGTTATCACAATTATGTGCATCCTAAGCCCATCTACCACTGTTAAAGGAACACTCTTCAATTGGAGGGTACATCACACTGTAGAAGTCACTAGCATATGGTTAGGCATGATTGGCTGAAAGTTGGTTAGTAGCCGGTATCCCTGAATAGTAGATAGCTCCCTATCGATGGTAGGCAGATTTTCAGTTTTGAATCAACAGGTTCGAGCTATCATGTTTTCAGTTGATCTATTTTTCTCTCTTTTTTTAGGTTTTCAGTTGACAGTTTTTCTGTTGAGAAGTTTTCAATTGATAGGTTTATTTGTTTGAAATTGTTAAAACTCTTAAGACGTAATGAATTTTCAGCATGAGTCAGGGATTTCATACAAAGTTGGACATTAACGAGCTGCCCATGCAGAAAAATAGGTGACTGGAAGACAAATCATTCAAGATTCTGAGGAATGTATTCATAAGACTACAGAAAGAATCAAGTACCTTAACAAGACAACTTTTTCTTTGCAAGCTAAATGTGGGGAAACAATATCTGTGTCCACCATCCTTTCCATGAGATCTTTCATCCAGGGAGAACTTTAATCTAAATGCCACATGATCAACTGAACATGCTGGCCTGGGATACCAGAAGCACAGAGAATTTTTGGCTGGATGGGCATTCATATAAGGATCCTGCGGGGAACTTTCTTTTCCAACTGTTCCGGCTGGGTGTGCTGAAAATGTTCTATCTTCCTATTTCAAATGCAGATGTAGTAAGGGGAACATAAGGCAAATATTATAGCTGTGATCTGAAGGAAAAGTTGTAATAAGTTCCAATATGAATTTGTATCAAGTGATTTTAATATGAAATATAATCTGAGTTTCGTAGTGATTTTTTCAGTAGCTGAAAATAAGTAGACAAAAAGTAGTGATTTTGAGCTGAATCCATCTGATAACACTGGTCATTTACTTTAGATGAGTAAAGAGGCTTGAATTATATTTGATTGGATAATTTCCAGTCAGTGCAGGTTATTCCAATTCAAACCTCTTTCTGTGGGTTTGTGAGGCTAAAGCTCCCAGAAATAATACTTGGACAACTCTTGGACATACACTGGGTCACACTTGGCTGCACCATTTTCCTACCAAACCAACATAATAATTATGACCTGCCCTTCAGAGTAGGCACATTTTTTAACCCAGAAAAATTGGGTCACCATTCCGCATCATTTCCTTCTGGCATGTCAGTCAACAAGACTGAAAATTTTAAGCCAAAAAACCTGCTCACTAATGATACTAATAACTTAATTGCTGGTGAGGGGGGGTGGATGAAAGGAAAAAAAAAACTCAGGCCATGAACCGAACACCTTAGCACTGGTGGTCAGAGGACATTTCACAAGAAGAACAACAACGAGAGTCCCAAGAAAGTAACATAAAAATGCCAAAAATGATTCAGTATATCAATTGTACTTATGTACAGTCAAATACAGGGACATAGAGACCTAGAAGCATGCAAGCACCACTTGAATCTGGTAGGGAAATGGGTTGGGTGACACTAAGCTACACCTTTTCCTGTGTGCATGTCATTATATGCCATGCATCATCGGGTATATGCTGCTAGTATGTATATATATATATATATTGTGTGTGTGTGTATATATATATATATATATATATATATATATATATATATATATATATATATATATATATATATATACATAAGCACTTTGCCATTTTTTGATAATTTAAAAAGATTACCACATACTGTTTAATGACAATTTTATCATATAAATGAATATATGGTTAATTTTTAAAATATTTTTTATTTTCATAGGCTAAAATTCCCATCAATATTTGTTGTATTCATCACTGCTAATGTGCTTATTTTAGATAAGAATATTTACTTTTTGGAAAATTGAAAGATTTTGAATTCAAATTGAATATTTTATATTTCAGAAATGCTAATTATGGTTATATACATGGATCGCAGCAGCCTCTTCTGTTCATCTCAAAATCTAGTTGAGAGTATGAAACAGGTGACACCTTTTTGTACTTTGTCAGGTGAGTGAAGATGTTTAGTACTTGATAAATTTTTAATACTCATTTTTGGAATATTTATATCATACTCTTTTCAAACTTGTTCAGTTAAGGCTCCACCACTAATACTAGTATTTTAGGGTTGAATTAATGATTATATTTAAAATGACAATGAAAAGAAATTGAGACTATATCAAATAATCAATTGTTACTATACATTGCATGACAATAGATATCATAATTCTGTTTCTGGCAGGTGAAGGCTAATATTGGTGATGATCTTCAGTTCTGGTACCAATTTTGAATTGATATCTACTTGAATATTACTCTGAAGATATACATTAAAGGGTAACTGAACTAGAAAAAAATTAATTTTTTTATTGTCTTATTTGTTGTCCTTGATGCATAACTGGTATAAAAAATTTTGGTAATTTTCAGTCCAATATTTAAGAAGAAAACTTAGCTTAAAAATTTTATTTCCTGTAGGGGTATAACTGTTCATTGACGTCACAAGGGGGACGACTGCTGCCAGAACTCAATGGAAGTGATACAGTATTTCAACAAACCTCAACAATTCAGCAGGCCCAATTCTGTTGGTAAGTCTAAGTGTTGCAGCAGTATCAACTTGATACCTAGTGAGATAGCAACTGTAGTAAAGCTGCTGGATTAGCTAATCTGAAGACCCAGCTCTTCTGAAGGAATAAGTAAAGAGTTCCCTTTGGAAAGTGCAATGATTTCTAATAACTTCAGAGCCTATTGACACTGATTCTTTTTTTAACTTCATCCAACTCTGATTCAAATAGCTAGCTAAGTACGAAATTGTTCTTTTTTACACTTGGTTATAACATTTATAGCTAGTAACAACCCTGGCTATTAGCTAGAAATGTTATAACCTAGTGTAAAAATAACAACTACACAGTTTGCTATATAGCTAGCTAGCTATGAAATATCTAGCTCCACACCAAAAATGGCATGCTTGCAAGCAAATATCACCATAACAAATCAAAAAGTCTTTGATACTCATTTTCTGTAGCTATATAGCTAGCTATTAACTAGCTAGCTTCACACCAAAAGTAGCTTAAACTAAAAAAAAAGTATTTTGCAAATAGCTATATATTATCATGACAAATCAGAAAGTCTTTGATCCCCATATTCTGTACCTGAATCAGAGCTAGATGAAACTGAAAAGCAGTATCAATAGGATCTGAGGGTATGAATAATTTTGCACTCTCCCAAGGGATAGATTTCTTCACTTATTCCTTCAAATTTCCAACTCTACAACTCTTTTTCATTTACTACCTAGTTAGATATCAATGGTGCTTTTAAAATTCCTGGACTTATGTGTGGAATTCGGCCTTTTGACTCCAGTAATTGTTGAAGTTTGTTAAAATAGCGTATCACCCCCATTGAGTTCTGGCTACAGTTGTTCCCCTTGTGACATCAATGAATAGTTACACCCCCCACAGTTAGTAAAATTTTTAAGCTTAATTTTCTTCATGAATATTGGATTCAAAATTTCCAAATTTTTTTATACTAGGTTATGCATCGAGGATTACAAGGTAAAACAATAAAAAAAACATTTTTAACAGTTAAGTTACCCTTTATGGTCTCATGAAGGGAGGGAAGTCCCGAAAGGGCAGATCGAGTGTAGTGTGATTTGGGTCAAAATTTGTACACTAAATTTATACACAAAATATGTACACAATTTTTTCATACCCCAAGAAGAAAAAAAAAATTGCATCAAAATAGTGGCTCACCATGAAGGAAATCTCTCAGGAAACTAAAATTGGTGTAGCTATTTTCCTTGGTTGCCTGAGTGAGCCCTCGAAGTTTAGTTTCCATAGCATGCTTCTTTCTCCCTCAAAAGCGGCAAAATATATTTCCATACAAGAAAAGCCTAAAAAATGTAGTAGAATGGTTAAGTGATGTGTTTTCAACCTGAAGATCGCTGGTTCAAGTCCTCCCCCATCTCAATTTCTTATTTTCCCAATCTACTTCTCTTTCGTTTTTTTTTCCACCTTTTCTTTCTTTCTTTCTTTTTTTTTCCCTTCACTTTTTCTCTTCTTTCTATTATTTTTTTTCCTTTTGTCTTTTTTTCTTTCTTCTATAACTTATCTCCTTCTGTCCTTTTCGCTTTCTGTTGTATTCCTTCTATTTTTTCAACTATTATCTTTTTTTCTTACTATGTTTCCCTTCCATATTTTCCTATTATCATTTTCCTACTATATTTTTCATATTATCTTATAACTTTTATCTTTTTCCTTCTATCATTTTCCTTTTATTATTATTTTCCTAAGTCATTGTATCAAGTACTAGCAGTAATAGCATTGCCCAGGCCAATGTTAACATGAAACATTACAATGTAGAAGCCATTCTAAACCCTATTTCTACACCTAGTACCTAATTGAAATAGAACTAGCTCATAAGTTGGCATGAGGTATTCCTGTAGGTTTTTAAAGTAGGTGATAAGAGGGAAACACTTGAGTTATTAGGTCATGTGTAATTAGTTTGCACAATAACAGTGAACAAATTTGGGATAAAAGAAAAGGAAAAATATTGGGGGAATGAAAGAATGGAGAGGGGAAAAGGAAGGATTGAAGGATATATAACAAAAAATGAAAGTGAAGTAAAGGGGGAAAAAGATAGCCAGAATTAGGATTAAAATCCTGGATTTCCTTCTTAATAAATGTGTTGATTAGTTAGACAGACTTGCTTATGCTTTGCATTTAAGCAGAGGTACCAGGTGTCTAGTCATACAATCTTTTTTTTTTCAAAGTATTCAGGAAATTTGGTGGACATTGAGCTAATATTGACAGGGATGGAAAAGAAAGTGTTGGTGTTGTAATTTAAAGCAGTTCCATGCAGTTGTTGAGCATCATTAGCATGCAATTGAGGTGCCAGTAGACTGGTATGTATAAACCTAATAGTTGTCAATATTGCCTGTTGTGAAGTTGGTTCTCCAGTTTCTAAGATATCTGCACAGCTCTCAGGAGTCTTCCATAATAGAGGTATGCCTGCCTCAGCTGAGGTGCGTCAGCCTCTATGCTTTCTGCTGGCCTTGTGTGCTCACCATGAAGTTGAGATGTTTGATGTTGTTCTAAATAGAAGCATGCAACATTACAGTGGAATTAAAGAGTAATACTTGGAGGTTATCTGGTGCTTGTGCAATTCCCCTGTGGTCTGCATTGCCCTGTCCATCTGAACATCAGCCTGCCTCTGCTGAGGTGCATGAAACTGTCCCAGCTGCTGCACTCAGCCATCAAGGCAAAATTGGCATAGTTCTGACTGAAACAATGTTATTTTGCTATAAATTTTACTCTATAACTTTAATATTTTGTAGCCTTATGTATCTGTAGCTTTCTTTTGTGTGCATTTTTTCATCCTTACCAATAGAGCTATTAGTCGTGGTATTTTAGTCATACCATCATTTTTTGCAAAGTATTTAGTGCATTTGGTGGACATTGAGCTAATTTTGACAGGGATGGAAATAAACAATTGGAATAGTAATTTAACCAGTTCAATGCAGTTATAGAGCATCATTAGCAAGTAATTCAGGTGCCAGTAGACTAGTATGTATAGTAAGGATATAAATACTGTAGATTAGCTGAGATTTGCTGCATCCTCAAGCTCTGGCATGATTGGTCAGTTGAGGGTGAACAGTACCCATCCCAAGACATTTTCTGGCCTTGGATACTTGTTTTACCAAGGCTCAGTCGTAGTGGACCCACTGTTTGGTTTACCTTATAGATTATACAGATATCAAATGCAGACACTCTTCTTTAGCATTATAGATAGAACATAACCACATGAGAAGAGCTGTGGACAGGTGTGACCATTTCTTGTTCAGAATTAGAAAGGTTTTCGGAGTTTGTGATCTACTAACCAATCAGTGCCTTATTGTTTGTCCATTGTACAGAGGTTCTTCCTATTTTAGAATGTCCATTTAGGGATGTTCCATTGTACAGAAGGTCGAAAATTTGACCGAAAAACTACCTGTAGGGTGTTTTTTCCGCTAGTTTGTATAACAGATAAAAAATATATATTACATAAATTTACCTACAATGTAATACTGTTATATGTCACATTACAAATGTTAAAAATAAATTTAACATTAAAAAAAAAAATTGCTTTCTTTTATTCAGTATTTTTATTTATTCTGCAGGAATATTATTTTTTTATCTCGCAAGTCAAGGAGCAATATGGTGGCTATTCCATTTAAGTTTTCTCTTTTGGAAAATTGTGTTTCCATTCTATGATCTATCTCATGGCAAGACCAAGTGCATCTACATAACATGTGTTATTGTTGCAATTCTACTACCACTAGTCCCTATCATTATCACAATTCTAGCTTTTGTAGAAGATAGCCAGAAACAATCTGTAAATTCATTATCAAAACCAATGTTCCCCTCTGAAGGATTAGGATATAGCTCTTCAAGATTTCCTCCCTTCATTTGCTTTGCCAAAAATGGGTATGTATTCGTATATTTTCAAATCGTTCTTTGTGGTTCAATAATTGCATTAGGATTGACCCTACTCCTCGTCATATTCTGGGTTTTACATAAATTGAAAAAAAGGAAGGATTCGAAAGTTTGCAAAAATTTAGTCATACTTTTTTTATACTTCATATAAGTATATGTTTTTACATAATAGAAATATTTGATGTTTATAAAGATCAATTTGGGTACAGCTGAGAAGAAGCTAATCATTGTGTTCAGTTATTTTTTCTTTTTTATTCTACCACAATAACATTGCTTACATTATTAACCAAAAGTACACCACAGTTCATGGATAGTGTTGAGAAACACTTCCTCTGTGAGCAGGGAGGTCACAACCCAAGCCATCCATGCAATCATTCTGACATTGAAAATCAGACCTATCCTTCATTGATTATTTTCGTATTTGTTGTGTTTGCCATGCTTCCAGCCATAAACATGGTTTATGTGGTGAACATTAAAGAACTAAAAGAATTCTGGAGAAAGAGAAAATGGTTCCCAAAGTTACCAAAAACATGGACTTCTTATAGTCCTCATACAAGAGAAGTTCAATGAGTCAGTGCAATTTCAATTCATATTCATATTATTATATTTTGTTTGAATAGACACAAATATTTTATGTTGATTAATTTTCATTTACATCATTAAAATGTAGTGTAGTTAATCATTGTTTTAGCAATCATTTTTTAAATTTCAAATTATTTTCATATTAATACCATAATAATTTTCCTAAAATATTGGTTACAATAAGTTGATTGGACTTAGTTATTTCTCAATTTTTATTCTACTCACAATCTTATATAATAGAGCTAGTGGTGTTTATATATTTATATGTGTATGATAACCTGCCAAATGGCTGCAAGGATCCCATTGAAAATTGGCAGATATTTTGTGACTGAAGGCCACAATTGCATGCTAGTAACATTAAAATAAACAACAAATAAATAAATATATATAAATAATACTTTTTAAAATATTATTTATTTATTTTTTTTATTTTTATTTATTATTATTTTGTTTTGTTTTTTTCCACCAGAAAAGTCTTCTGGAAATAAAAGGGGAGTAATGAAAATTTAATCTAGTTAATAGAATCTTTAGTTTCTTCTCAGCAGAATTAAACATACTAAAATGACTCTCCTTCTACAAACACAATCAATTTCTAGTATTTCCTGGTGTACCACATAAAACAGCTTGTGGTCATATTTATACCTCAAGCTAACACCAACTCCCCTCCCCTGTACATCCAGGTCCTACTTAACAGCATAATTGGCTCCTGGGCAAAGGAGTACTCTGGGCCCTAACCTACACAACCAATCCCTGACTTTCCCCCCCCCCCCCCCCCCCTTTTTTTTTCCATAGAGCTTTGTTGGTGGCAAAAAATATGTATATAAAAAAAAAAAAAAAAAAAAAAAAAAAAATATATATATATATATATATATATATATATATATATATATATATATATATATATATTTTTTTTTAATTAATAAAAATAAATCTTGAAAAAGTGGATACTACAGTAGCTTTAAACATTGTTATTAACTCATTTTCTATCATGAGCTCTGATGTGTATTTGACAGCTGTTGGATTACTCAGATATCTTAAGGTTTATTGTATGTTTAGGTTTAAGAATCCTACATCAAGCTAAACCCAGTTACATTTATTCTCCTACCAACTACATTGAGAAGAAAGTAAACAAAAAGCAGTGGTTTCAAGCCACAACAAAGTGGGGTTCAGGGGTGGATGCAGCCTATTTTACTGATTGTCTTCCAAATTAAAGGCCTGTCCACACTACATATGGAATTCAAATTAAACCAATGTGAAATAATTCAACCAATATGAATTAATTTTAATTATCTCAGACTCACTTAGCTAGGTAGTTTGATATCAGGTTGCAGCTGAAAAAATAAATAATTTGGTAAGCCTGCTGAGTACTTCTTAATTGTTTATAAGGGTTTGGGGCCACCACATTACTTATCAGCATTTTAGGGCTAACAGAATGTCCACAAAGAGCAAGATAGAATCTACAGGGCAGTCCCCTGCAGGTTCTGCTAAAAATGTTTGCTTTCTAAGTGCAAATAACCTACCAGTAACAAATACCATGATGCTGCCACCTCTCCAGTTTGACCACTATATTTGCTTTTAAATCACCAGTTGCCACAATCCCTTTATCTTGTCACATTATTTCCCCAGTTTTTTTTTAAAAATTAAAAAAAAAAGCTTCTTAAATTTAATAGAGAATGATATCATTCAAAAAATTAAAATAAAAATAAATAAATTTTAAAAAGTGGGTGTTATTAGGGTGGGTGGGTGTGTAAATACCTTCTATTTGAATGCTACTTAGTCAAGACTGGTCTTATTAGAAATAAATCTACCTATGAGGGCCTAAGTGTGGTTCTGTTAATTATGATTAGACCTATTCTAGGGGTGGCAGGCTAAACAGTCAAAGAGGATAAATGACATTAGAGCAGTTGTACTGAAAAGATGAAAAGGATAGGAAAATTAATTTGAATAGAAAGTTATGCAGTGAATAAATTATTGAAATTTAAGGTTAGAAGGTTTGAGAACACCAACAACTAACACTCACCCATAAATCATTTTAAAGATAAAGCAGGTGTTTAGGATAATTTTTACTAGCTGTAAAATGATGGCAGAGTTGAATATTTCCTGGGGAACTTGCTGATAGAGATGCATTCTCATCCACTGTTGAGGTTTTCATTGTACCATAAGTGATCTCACAACCCGGAGGTAGATGCTTTGGCCTCAGTGGGCTATAACAAAGTTTGAGCCATATGATGGGCAAAAAAATTCTGAGATTCTCCAATTAGTTGTATTAGGATAGTTGGCTGGACCAGTTTTATCCACAATTGTATAGGGACCCCTCCAGAGACTAGAAATTTTTTTGGTTCTGCCATGCCTGATGGCTAGGTTGTACAGCCAAACATGATCACCTATTTTTAACTTCTCTCCTGTATCAGTTTGATCATAGTGACCACCTTAAGAAAGGATCATCTAAGACCAGGGGCTATCTAAGTACCATGCAATGCTTTCTTTTCCTTCAACAGTGTGATTACTGTTGCTAACTCAGGGTCTTGGGCTTGTATTTGGAGATTAATAGTGGGGAGATTGCTAAGCGGAGCATTTGATCAACTTCTGTGTCAACCACCTCTTTTAAAGCCACAGGAATATGCCTGACTTATTGTCTGATTGGATGTAATTCAGTTCTGATTTCATGCTTTACAATTGAGGTGCAGCCAAGTTTATATTTCTGGAATGCAAACAAGTCACGGAATTCATGAATTAGTTCCATCAGCTGTCCTTTCTCAGATGGTGGAAAGTCACAGTGTGCTAGGTCAACATCAGCATTTTCAAAAGCAGGAGGGAATATATCTGACTCCCACTCTTGCACAAGATTGACATGATTCCACAGTATGAACTCTCCAATCTTCTTGTCTTTGTAGTGTCAGAACTTCCTGACTTGGTCCAACTTCACTAAGTGATCAGGCAACAAGCAGATGATTTGGAAGATTAGAGGAATAGCTTGGTTCCACTAAACCTTCATAAACATTGCTAACTATTCCTTCCATGTTTGCTTGGATAAGTAACACTGAAGGTCTAACTGAGCATGACAATCACCCATAATAATTGGAATTTGTGCACCCTTAAGTGGTAACTGACTAATTTGGCAGTCCATAATTGCTCCATTATGTATCAAAAAAATATGCTCCAAAATAATGAACTGATAGATCCCTAACAACAATGAAAGTTTGCTCTTATTCAAACTCCCCCAGTTTTACAGGTATCTTTACCTTCCCAACCACATTAAGTGGTAGCCCATTAGCTCCTATGGCTGCTGATACCCTTTCTTCCTGAATTAATCGATGGTAGAATTCCCCAGCAATCTCGTAGTTGACCCCTGATACAGCTGCTCCTTAATCCAGGATAAATCTTATATTTTTCTGACCAAGTACACCATTAACTCAAACTATTGTATTTACTACATACCCTTTTCCCTTCTTCAAGTTTGTTAATGGATGTTGGTGGTTCAATTCATGGACCAGCTTGCCATCCTCAAAGCTGGCCAGTTGGCTGTTAAAGGGGCAGTCTTGCTTGTAATAACCCTCTTCAAAACAGAGATAGCACTAGTTTCCCTTGGTTGTCCCCTTGGTAATCTTCTGGTATCCAGGTGGTGGTCATTGGTACCCACTTCGTGGTCATTGATACCCACTTGGTGGTCATTGGTATAAATCAGTCCCTCTAGCAGCTGATTTAGCATCTTACAGTTTAGTTCCAACTTCTCCAGTAGTTTAGCAATCAAATCCACACTTTCCTGGAGTTTTTCAGACTACTGGTCATGCAAAGGCGTGAAAGGCTTAGCTTCAGGGTTGCTTCTCACAGCATTCATGGCATCCTGTGTATTTCTGACCTCCTTGGGAGCCTTAAGCTTTAATGCTTCTTCCACCTCAACTGCATCAATAACAGCTTTCTTAAATGTATCCGGCTTTTTATGTAACAAAACTTGACAACCAACAGATGGTTGTAATCCAGTTAGAAATCTTTGCCAAAGAACAATCAATTTTGTGTCTTCCTCTGGAAAGGCTTGCATGAAAAGCTGTTTCGGATCAGCTGCGAAATCAATAGCTTTCTCTTGAGCTCCTTGAGTTCCTTGAGCATGCTCATTAAACAGCCTTGAAGCTATCAATGGATCTCTATCAATGCCAGCCTTCATTTTGAGTGCAGCTTTGAGAGTTTTGAGATCAGTTTTGTCAGCATTCTCCAGGTCCTAAAAATAATCAAGAAGAATTTCCATGCCTGTGGATGGAGGGGCTATAGAGACCAATGGCAAAGGAAAATGCATGGAAAAAGATACCTAGTGATGTAAGTACTAGGCATTTCCCAATAATGCTAATTTTTTTTACCAATTATGCTATTCTTTTATGCTCCATTTTTAATCAATCATGCTTCTAAAAAGTACCAAATATGCTTTAAATTTATTACTTCTTTCCACATATAGGTCTTCAATTCTATAAGGCAAATTCATAAAATAAAAAAAAAGGGGGAAAATAATCCATAATATTCCCAATAACAGCTTTGTCTTTCAGCTGCAGCTAACTATGGCTGTACTGAAATCACTTGCTTACCAGCACTGGACCATCTTGATAGTTCATCCTCAATGTTTTTGCCACCATTATATATGAATTTAAAACTTCAGCAACAAACCCACAGCTTGGGATCAATACATGGGTAGCCCAGCTTTCATATTATCTCAATGAACAGAATGAAAAAGAGGAAGAATTTTAAAACTTCAATATCAACATTGGTAGGTTCACACACCTTGGCAGGATTAAAAAAAAAAAAATAGAGATGCTTTGAATGTATTCAATAGTACTTTGAGATCATTATAAAACTTCAACCAAAGTAATCATATAGCAAATAGCAGCAATGTTGGGACAATGCACTGTAGTTGGGACAATGCTCTGTAGTTGCAATAGAGAAAAGAAAGTATATATGTTCATATATTGACAATACTAAGGTGCCATCTCCTCAATGATTGTGTGTTGCCTTTATAAAAAAAATTGCCAACATCTATAGTAATGGCCAGTTTTATTTGTAGCTGTATGCTCTTTGTGGGGTTGAATAATAACTCAAGCAGATTGGAGGAGGAGTGACTATTCCGGGTTGTATGAAAAAGTGGAAGAATTTGAGGGACCATTTTGTGAGGGAGATTAGGAAGCAAAGAACAAAGCCAAGTGGTGGACAAAGTCCACCTTATGAATCTAGGCAGCCTCATTTTGAGGCCATGACATTTATTTGTGACTCCGTTCTGCACAGGGGGTTAGTGAACAGAATTAAAATGTTGTGTACCCTTTATCTACTAATATATGTTTTAATAACAGAACACATTTAAATATTGGTGAGGGCAGTACCAGCCAAGCCACTGATATCACACAGGATGGGGATGATACCCTCCCTTTGTTGGAGGCCACCCAGGTCCAAGATGACATCTTGAATGACAGGTAAAACATGTTTTGCTTTTGATATGTTTATGTTATGTTGTTCCCCCCACCCCCCCTGTAGCATACTGGATGAACTGGACCTATCCAGGTCTGCCTCTCCCTATTGTCCACTAAGTAGAAGTGGATCCACTTCTCCCCAAATGGCTAAGAGAGAATGCAAACAAAAGCATGCCTCTAAAGAGGATGAAACTGATGCTGCACTTTTGCATACCCTCGGTGTACTTGCTGCAAGGCCAAATAAGGAGGAGGTCGATCCTGACACTCATTTTTGCATGGAACTTGCTTCCCGCCTAAGGAGGTTGCCACCCAGGCAAAATGCATTAGCTAAAATTAGGCTTCAACAAGTTTTTTTTGATCTGGAGTATCCGTCCGCTGAATATACACCCACACCAGTATCTCCTACTAACACCATAGATAACAGTTATTATGAATACTAATAAGCAGTTTGAATTACCATTATTATTAATCACCATTATTATTAAACATTCATTTCAATATATAATAATCAGAAATGAATATGATTATATGTAATATATTATCATTGAGAAATTAAGTTATTGCGTCCTGTGTACGTATGAATACTGCCATTGAACTTCTTCAGAAATGATCCTTGAAAAGGTCCTGGGTGTCTGCAGCACATCTTGAGTACCTACACAGAACAATGGGCATGTTACACAGAGGTGAACCATGTCGTAGCATGGGATTAATACTTGCCTATTGCTTCCAGTTTCGGAAACTGCTTGCATACTAGTGCAAGTTTCATCGTCCCTCCTCCATCCTCCCTGTAACACATGTCCAGTTCCATCATCTCCATCTACGAACCCAGGTGGACAATATACGCTGGACTCTGTTGTCCGCATGTAGTTATGAAGGGCTATCGCTGCCTTTGCAAACACAATGACATGATCAGGTGTAGCAACAATAGGCCTCCTAAAGAGCCTCCATCTAGAATGCGGGAAAGGGTTGCCATATAAGTATGGACAATTTTCAAGAGTGTCGTTACCTTGCCGCCAATATACCAAAGCTATTTTCTATTATCCATCTTGCCCTACTTAAACGATAATTAATAATCGCTTTATCTTCTGCAAAAACAAAGCAACACTTAACAATGTAGATGTCGAATTATCACACCATATATATCACACACTAGCTAATTCATACCAGGCAAATTCCGTCCAGGATATGGTCTCAACAGATAGTTGCAGAGAGGAAAAGCAGCATCTCCCACTATTACATGGGGAACTAGTGGTGAAGTGGTTTCCGGTAATGGGGAAGGGTCAGGTAACACCATTGAACCATCTTCAAGTGCCTTTCCAAATGCATTGTTTGAAAAAACACCCCCATCACTATGGCGCCTAACCTCTCCCAGATTAATTAAAGTAAACCTATAACAATTGAATGATAAAGCAATAGAAATATGTATATTTATTTGCTTACCAGTAATGTGCATCACACACAGCCAACAAAATGATTGAAAAGGTCCCCTTATAATTGAAATAAAGAGATCCACTATTCCTTGGAGCTTGCACGACAATGTGCTTGCCATCAATAGCTCCGGCAGTCAGCAAAACATTTGACTATATATACACGGTGATGCAATAAATGTTTACAGTATATACCAATACAGTGAGGAAAATTCCACCTCAGCAAAAATTCCTTCCTGATGCCCTCCCATTAGGCCACAGATGATGGTGCATGCACATGGTCACTAAGCACATCCCAGAGCACACAGCAAGTCTCCAAAAGAATACCACAGACAGTGGATCTGCCCATCAGGAAACTAAAAGATAAAGAGACCTAACAAATATTTGGATAACATACAGATGACATAGAGTACACATTAATTGTACTTGAGAGTTTCCAGTGACTAAATATCGAAGGGTGAGGGCAAGCCTTTCTGCAGGTGGTATCTCTGCCCTGAACTTTCTGCAGTATGACCTTTTGCCAAGATGTGGACTGACCTTTACACACAAAAATATATTTTTATCCTGTGAACATAGCTAGCTACATATCCTACCTTCTGTACCAGAGTATCAAATGTCTCCTTTGACATTCAGATATATTTGAAGTGGCTGTCAGGATCACAGAGCCTCATCTCCTGTAGAAGATTGTGATAGTTTCCCTGTTGGTACCTCTTCTGCAGGATAGGTCTGACCCATTCTTGTCTGCCAAACCTTCTCCTCCTATTCCTCCTCCTCATTATAATCCCCAATACTAACTGAAGTCTCCAAAACCACATCATCACTGGAACTCAGCCATCCTTCTAGAACTCTGCTATCCTTCCAGAACTCTGCTAATAACACTTTTTATTGGTACAAAGTTCACCTAGCACTCCTACGTTGTTGATAATCATCATCGTTGTTGATAATCATCATCGTTGTTGATAATCATCATCGTTGTTGATAATGTTGTTGATAATCATCATCGTTGTTGATAATCATCATCGTTGTTGATAATCATCATCGTTGTTGATAATCATCATCGTTGTTGATATTGTGAACAACAAGGATCCCTTAAGTTGTCACACATGGGGGTGTACCCTTCACAGTGTCCTAGGCTAGGGACATATTGTGAACCAACCTTAAGGCGGGAGGACAGCAAGCTGCTTATTGTCAACTCATTCTTTTGCAGCTGCCACTAGTTCAAATATAGTCCAGCTCTTGAAAATTTGTAGGTTTTAATGTCTGGCAATTGTATCTCCAGCTGTGCCATTTCACTTATGGATCCCACTTCTGACACAAAATATGTGCCTGGGTTTTTTAGCCAACTTATTTTAAGTATAGATGAAGCAGTCAAATATAATGAAACAGTCCAAAAAGGCTCAACAATAACAGGGCATCATATAGAACTCTCAGAAGTGAACATGAGATATGAACATCATAATTACCACATAGTGGTCACAATGTAATAGTCTATACAACCACACTGTGATCAGAGTACAATCTTAGTGTAGTCCTACAATGTTACACCTCTCACACAGTCAGGCCCAGCCTCACTTACAGCTCAGGCCCAGCTTCTCTCACAGTAAACCTAGACAGGATCAGGATTCCTGACAATTATAATGCACCAGAGGGTGGAGTGGATAAAGAGTGTTGGAACCAGAGAGCAAAGAGGAAAGGTAGGACCTAACAGAATAAATCAGACTATCTCCTTTGGATGGGATAATATAAGCATTAAAATGCTGCCAAGAAGGAGATAGTAATGGCTGCAGCTCTACATTACCCAGAGCTGTAGCCAAAACTTATGGTTTGTGTGATTACACACTTGCAGTGACACTGCTCATGGATACATGCAAAATGTTAAGAAAAAATTGAAAATGTGCACACAAACAATACTTGGTAGGAAAATCACTGCATATCTTGTTGCACTTGAGATAGTAGGACTTGTTCAACACATCAATCCAGTGTGATGTTGATCCAGTGTGTGTCCCCATAGAGTTATTGTCAACCTACTTCAACTCACCTCAACCCAGTGTGATGTTGGTCCAATGTGCATCCCCATAGAGCTATTATCAACCTACTTCAACCTGCCTCAACCCAGTATGATGTTAATCCAGTGTGTGTCCCCATAGAGCTATTGTCAACCTACATCAACCTAACTCAATCCAGTGTGGTGTTGATCCGGTGCATGCCACACCCATCACCATAAAACCACACCCACTCCCATATATACTGGAACAAGTGACACCAGCATCCTCATTGTGGTTGCAGTTATGTTGCCCAAAGGGCAATTGTTGACAGTCGCTGAGCTCCAGCTCGTTACCGGCACACTACACGTCATCCAAAACAATGGCACCTTGGGCGGGGCTAAAGTGAGCACTGCAGAGGGTTAGAGTACATATAGGCATACATATGGTAAATGGTAATTAAATTACTAGTTTTCTAACAAGTGTCATTGTTTGTGTATTATGAATGTATGAGTTTGTTTGCTGTTATGCTGCTGAAGCTTATTTAAAGATGGAATGTTTATCGTACCCTATCAACACTGCCTTTGCTCCTTGCTTCCAGCCAACTTGTTGCTCTAACTAATCTATCAATCTCAATCACACCACAAACTTCACACTATACTCTACATACCAACAGCAATATTGGTATGATAGTGATTGTGGACCGTATAGAAATTACAATCTTTACCATGCCCACTAGTAAACTAGAATGAAAACAAGAAGCCACTGAGTGCCCCAAAGAAGAAACACTATTCTTGAAGATGCTTTACATTAGCTACTTAAATGTTATCCTTACAGATGATAACATAATAAATAGAGGTCAGAAAGAGGTCAAAATTGTTTGCTCTGGTAGAGTACAGGATCCACAATAAACTCTCACTTGGACCATCCCCTGATGGTTACATTGAAGCCCAGCATCCTGCACGCCACCTGGGCCTCACTCAGACCCCAGAAGTCATCACAGACTGTACCCCAGGTGTTGTTGAAGAACACTTCCACTGTTCCCTCGTTGATACCAGTAAGTGTGCCATTGAATGTCACCAGGCAGACTTGGTGTTGGTAGCCAAAATCTCCAGCTGATAACAGGATAAGGACACAGTTATTATGGAGAGATAGAAAATGACCTAATGAATGAGGTGTGGAATGGAAATGTGTGTTAGTATTGAACATGAAAGTGGTGGCAAGTGACATGGCATGTGATGTTGCCTGTTGTATAAAGGAAATGAACAGATTCTTCACTCACAACTATCAGAGTGGACACCAGCATCCTCAAAATGGCAGCAATTGTGCTGGTAGAGTCCGTTATGAGGACAGTTGGTGATGTAAATTTCAAGTCCCTCACAACGAACATTATCTAAAAGAATAGGACCAGTCCCTTGCCCGAAGCGGGCATATAGGAATGTCTGTGCCCCAGCAAAATGGAATCCCAGTTACCGACATACCACCTGCAAGTAGCAGTCAATTAAAGAAGCTGTTTATACACATACACATGTTTAGGTGGACAGAGATTCTCATCTTGTTTCAGGATGTTGCTTTCCCTTATCCTTTTAATTAAAGCAGTCCATACAGAATTGTAACTTACACTATATGGGAGGGAGGGAGGAAGAGGGAGGGAGGGAGGAGAAAAAATGCCAGATATATATATATATGCATGTATGTATGTATGTATGTATGTATGTATGTATGTATGTATGTATGTATGTATGTATGTATGTATATATATACTTATTGTGTGTATGTGTATATATATATATATATATATGATATTTCCTTTATACATCACTATCTAATCTAGACTATTTTCTCTCTGCGCTTGCTGGGCTATAGCTAATACAATGGATGCAGTGATACAGAATAGGGTGAGGAAATACTTCTTTAAAAAAAACAAAAAAACAATTTTTATATTTTAAAATTAGTTAGTTTCTTAGCAGTATTGTATGATATTAAACAGATGCCAGATGCCTCCCACCATGCCCACTATGGTGGTTGGAGACAGTGCTCAGACAGACAGACAGACAGACAGACAGACAGACAGACAGACAGACAGACAGACAGACAGACAGACAGACAGACAGACAGACAGACAGACAGACAGACAGACAGACAGACAGACAGACTGACTGACTGACAGACAGACAGACAGACAGACAGACAGACAGACAGACAGATATTTCACACACTACTATTGTATGTAAAATTGATGGATGAGTCAAGATATTGGTCCGTTTGAAATATCTATTGAACAGTATGAAGTCTTATGTAAAAAAATAGTCATAATAATCTATAGTATCCACTACGTTTGGCAAGAAAGAAAGATAATGGATCCTTAATATTATTTCAATCAGAGGTTCTCACCCACATACAGCCTATCTCATAGATATTTCACTATCTAAGCTAAGAAATGCAGACACTGCAATATTTTAATTGGTTTCTCCTTTAATTTTAAAAATAATATCAGATCAAACTAACATTATTTAGAAAAGAGTGGAGATCATCAGCTTTCAATTTAGGCTTATCCGATGCAATAGAAACATCTAGTTTATTCCAATACAGTGAGTAACACAACACTCTCCAATATAATAGTGACCTTTGCCCCCACCTGTGCATCATCACAAACAGTTCCCCACACTCCATTAACAAACACTTCAACTCGGCCCTCGTTATTGTACATCCCACCCACCAGTCTGATGGGAGGAAGAACAGACAGTTGCTCTATAATAATGTATTCAATGGACAAACAAACAAACAAACAAACAAAAAACAAACAAACAAACAAACAAACAAATGAGTACGGAGTGAAGAGGACAGGGAACAGGAAACAAATGAAGAAGAGAAAGCAAACATGCTCTTTCTGTTAAGCCACTAGCCCAGGCACTGGCCCAGCCGTACCTCACAACCACACCTCACAGGATATCTGAATATGTGCATCATCCTGCCTCATACTGGTACACAATACACCACAGAGAAAATATTTGGGGCTACACTATGCTTGAACCCAACAAATCCACACACACACTCACTCACTCACTCACTCACTCCCTACCATAACACACAGCACTGGCCACACCACCATAGTTGCAGAAGGGGGACACCGGCTGCAGAGTTGGGTGTGCCCCAGAGCAGTTGTATAGCTGAGGCTCTGTCCCTCTGCAATAGATGTTGGAGGTGACAGTGAATAAGGAACCATTTCCATAGTGGGAGTTACGGGAAGCATCAGAAGCACCTGGAATGGGGCACAATGTGTGCATGTATGCATGTATGCACATACATCATGTGATGAGCAGATGTGCATCTGCACACTGTGCAGCGCATGACTCGGTACACCATTTATAATAGCATACAATCTTATATTCCAAAACATTTATTTCAGGCTGAAATGTGCAACCTGCCCTTATATACAGAGAAAATCATCGTCATTGACTTCAACCTGCCTCAACCCAGTGTGGTGTTGGTCCAGTGTGTGTCCCAATAGAACTATTGTCAACCTACTTCAACCTGCCTCAACCCAGTGTGACATTAATCTAGTGTGTGTCCCCATGGTTAGCCTACTTCATCCTGCCTCAACTTAGCAGTGTAAATGCATTTTACTATAATATCATTTCACACACAACAAATCCAATATAAGGTGAAGTGTAGATTGCCATGCTAATATATGGCAGTTAAATTGGAAACAAAGATATAAGAAAATCATTCAATTTTGACAATCAAAAAGCAGGAAGCCGAGACACAAGTCATGGACAGGAGAGACACATGATGAGAACTTTAGTTAAACACTCATCTGCATGCTGCATACATGCATGTCACATGTACAGCATTGCTTCAGGAACGTTTCTGCATAAATGGCACCTCTATACACTCACCAGCATAGCCAAGCTGGCTACACACGACAGTGGCGTCATTGATGTCCTACCCAAGGTCACAGATTGTGCCCCACCGGTTGTTGGAAAGTATCTCCACATGGCCATTGCTTTCAAAAGTGCCATTCTTAAGACACACAGGGATGATAAACTCGCTGTGTGTGCAGACTACACCAGCATCCTCACGATGTATGTAATTATGGGATCCCCAGGAGTTTGCAGGACAGTCACTCAGGAAACTCTCGTTGCCACTACAAATCATGTAGTCCAACCAGATCTGCTGTGAGAAGGGAGCTACCAGAAGACACAACAAAAAGGGAAATGTAATTAGCCATATAAGAAATAATGGACAGAAAATAAATTAAAAGTTGCTGATTTTTAGTTGTTGCTAATTTGATTCAATTATAAAATGGAAATAATAATTTAAAAAAGTAAATTAAGTAATTAATAATTTTAAAAAAATTAAATTGAACATATATCAGGAAATATGATACAGATCCTGAGTAGTAGTGGTGATCACATTATTAAAATGGCAACACAATCAGTCAATGGTCCTATTATGGGATCTTCATCTAAAGTGCCAAAAGTTGTCTGTCCCTTGTCTTTAGCTACATTAATGGCCAAACTGTTGACCTGACCACAATTATAATCTAGAAGGCAGAAGCAGTCTGACCGGGGAGTAGTTTGGCAAGAGTTTTATTGTTGTTGAGTCATCGGCTATTTCTGGAGAGCATTTTATCTACCGCTTAACTTTTACACTAATCAGACACTGCAGCTTCACTATGTGTGCATCAGACAAACCAAACTTCTATACGGGATATAATGGTTTCAAAATTATTATTACCAAATCATTTACATCAGTAAAATTAAACTTCCATATCTTAAAAAATGACATTATCGGTACATTTTAAATTGTGAATCGGAAAAGAAAGGGAAAAAATGTGTCCCTTGTTATCCACCTAAAACATGAACTATGTACGAGAGGCTATTTTCACACTAGAGGTGTTTTTTTACTTCTTTATAGACACCTTTGTAGAGAAAATAGAAAGACCCCAGAATTGTTGGCTGAAATTCTCTCGTTGATCTCAACAAAGCATGAAGTGCACTAACTACGGGCATTTTTACCTGTGGCACACACACAGGTCTAGGAATACTTGGAATGGTGGAGAGAAGGGGGGTGGGAGGGGATGTATCCACAAGTTTTGCTCAAGAATGAGTTTTTAACTAATTGTTTACTATTTGGAAACACCAAAGTTTGTTGTTACAACTAAGCACTTTTTACCATAATGAAATCAAAAAGTTGTAAATCTTATCATATCTTATGTGTTATAAACAATTACTTTTTCAGGTCTAAAACATTGCTCTTTAAAATAATATTATAGCAATTATTGGCCACAAGTCTTAGTGCGGGACCGCTCTTGTTCTTATTTGGAAGTCCAATTATGAAATTATTTATCTTCAAGGTCACCTGTGGGGATCACATGAAAACCTCCCAGAATGTTTCACAACTACCTCAGTAATCTCAAAGTTACCAAGAGACAGACAGATAGAGAGACAGACAGAGAGACCGACAAAGAGACAGACACAGAGAGACAGACAGACATAAAGAAAGTGATGACAATATTATGATATAGCATTCTCCATGGAGTCCCACACTCTATTCCCACTAACCACTTCCAAACTGTGTAGCTGTAATGGCTGTGGCCTCTCCATAGAAGCCGAGCTGCTCACAGACAACTCTAGCGTTCACATCAACCCAATAGTCATCACAGACAGTCCCCCACACATTGTTATGCAGAATCTCCACATGACCTGCAGCAGTTGAGGACCCGCCAACTAGTCTCACAGGGTCACCAGGTACAGTTGCTGAAAGAGAAGAGAGTACAGGCAGGAGGTTTATTAGTTGGTGTAAACATCCATATATCTGATATGCAAAATGTCATGTCACTACATGCCATGTGTCATCTTAGTTTCCATCAGCTCTCCTAATTAATGGCTCATTTTAAAATTAATGGGTCCATTATGTAATTACATCACACAAGTGGCTTGCTACATGTTCCTCTCTAACTACCATAAATGCTCTGTACTCATGAGTGTGAGTGGTCGTGAGTAGTTGTAACAATGTTGCATAACACTTAATGCTGTGTAAACACTTAATTAAACTGTTTTATATCAATAAAAAATATATACACTTCAATCCTATCTGCATTAAGTTTAGCAAATGCATATCAAATATCCACAGCTATACACTGCAACTCCAAAGGAGAGGAACAAGAGTGTGTGGCAACCAGTAATAACATAATCTGTAGTGGACTTACTGTCGAATATGACAGTTGCATCTTCATAATGGCTGCAGTTGTGTATGCCCCAACAAGGGAAGGTGCAGTCCTCAATATTTGTCTAATTTCCTATACATTCAACATTGTCCATCCAGATGGGGCTATGTGATTCATAGGTGGATAGCCCAGCAGAACCAGCATGGATAACACCCAGGAAGTTCAACATCCTATGGGAAGTAAGGGGAATTATTGAGTTGATAAAATGAAACTTTATACTACTTGTATGTGTGTATGCATGTATGTATGTATATATATATATATATATATATATATATCAGCCCCATCCTTCCTTCTCTCATTCAATATGCTTGAGGTAATTTTAAGCTTTAATCAATAATTCTTTGAAATCTATTGTAGTGTAGGAAAAGGAGCCTGGCTGGGAGAACTGTGACACAGTGTGGTATGGTGTGGTATATGAGAGAGGCGTGTGATTGGGAGGATGGGGGAAATGGTATATAGAGGAAGGAAGAAGACAGAAAGTGGATAAATGAGAGGAAAGTAAGAGAGAAGAGGAGAGGATGGGGAGGATCGAATCTGATCTCATTAGGTGATTTAGCATTTAATGCTTCATTTAGACAAGAAAGATATTTGTTTGTAGTGGTTCCCTAACTGCCCAGCCATTTGCTAGTTGTAACTGCTACTTGTGGTTACTAGCTGTGGTTGCCAGCTGTGGTTGCCAGCTGTGGTTGCCAGCTGTGGTTGCCAGCTGTGGTTGCCAGCTGTGGTTGCCAGCTGTGGTTGCCAGCTGTGGTTGCCAGCTGTGGTTGCCAGCTGTGGTTGCCAGCTGTGGTTGCCAGCTGTGGTTGCCAGCTGTGGTTGCCAGCTGTGGTTGCCAGCTGTGGTTGCCAGCTGTGGTTGCCAGCTGTGGTTGCCAGCTGTGGTTGCCAGCTGTGGTTGCCAGCTGTGGTTGCCAGCTGTGGTTGCCAGCTGTGGTTGCCAGCTGTGGTTGCCAGCTGTGGTTGCCAGCTGTGGTTGCCAGCTGTGGTTGCCAGCTGTGGTTGCCAGCTGTGGTTGCCAGCTGTGGTTGCCAGCTGTGGTTGCCAGCTGTGGTTGCCAGCTGTGGTTGCCAGCTGTGGTTGCCAGCTGTGGTTGCCAGCTGTGGTTGCCAGCTGTGGTTGCCAGCTGTGGTTGCCAGCTGTGGTTGCCAGCTGTGGTTGCCAGCTGTGGTTGCCAGCTGTGGTTGCCAGCTGTGGTTGCCAGCTGTGGTTGCCAGCTGTGGTTGCCAGCTGTGGTTGCCAGCTGTGGTTGCCAGCTGTGGTTGCCAGCTGTGGTTGCCAGCTGTGGTTGCCAGCTGTGGTTGCCAGCTGTGGTTGCCAGCTATGGTTACCAGCTGTGTTTGCTGGTGTTTGCTGGTGTTTGCTGGCTGTAGTTGCTGGCTGTGATTGCTGGCTGTGGTTGTTAGCTATGGTTTCCAGCTGTGGTTGCCAGCTGTGGTTACTAGTTGTGCTAGCTAGTCGTGGTTGCCAGCTGTGATTGCTAGCTGTGGTTGCCAGCTGTGGTTGTTAGCTGTGGTTGCTAGCTGTGGTTATTAGTTGTGCTTCCTAGTTGTGTTTGCCAGCTGTTGTTGCAGTCAATGTCCTGTCCCTGGAGCAGGTGAAGTTTACTCACCAGGAATAATTTGCACAACTTGCAAAAGAAAAGCCTTAACAAATTACTATTTCCTGAAGGATGCAAACTTACTAAAAGGCTATGAGGGACCACAGAATTGAATTCCAACTGAACAGAACACAATGATATTAAGTTCTTAACTGGAAGTTAGGCTATATGTACTGCCAAACATGTGATACACAAAATTAATCAAAATTCCCGTGTGAATCAAATATAAGTCAATAATTCAGGGATGAATCATTGTGACGACGCCAGCATCAGTAGTCAGTGAAAAGCAATATCCTCAATTAATTGCTTTTTTTCCAGTATTTGGTAACTCTTCCTCTATATTCACCGAGGTGGTGGGTATGATTCATCAGGTGCTAATACCAACACAAACTCTTAATATTCATGGTTAAAAAAAAGTTGAGGTTGATCAAGATACTAAAGTAATCAGATAAATACAACAGCAAGATTCATAGGCCACATGTATACACACACACACCTGTTTCACAGATGACATCAGCGTAATTGCCAAAGTTGCAATCAGTGTTGCCAATACCGGTGTGGAAGCAATCAGAGAGAACTGGCTCATTACCATTGCAGGTCACCTGGTCCAAAAGGACACACTGGAATTACCCAGTATTGAATTCATTCTAACTGGTTGCATGCAGGGTACTGACATGGCCTGAGGGGACAGAGAAGAAAGGGTAACAATGACTTACAAATAGATAAATAACACTCACAAAATATTCCCAGCATCTCCAGAATTACATTTGAAAGGGTTGAGAAATGTACATACAATTATACATCCAATAAATTTAACAATAAAATATAGAAAGAAAAATGTCTTTCTTTTTACTAATGCCATCTAAAGAAATTTTATCTCCCACCACCCAAAATAGGTGCCTGGAGCTTTCTTTGCCCCTCCACAACCCTGGGGAGGGGGGGGGGGGGGGAATTCTAGGTTGATACCTTTCTTTTCTCATTAACTGACACTGCTCAAGATACTTCTTCATACATATTCAGATCAACCAGACCACATGTCTGGCTGTACATTACAAACCGGAGACCTAGACAGATGGACAAACTAAAGATATTAAAGACTAATAAATGAATTTACATTGAGAAAAGAAAGTGTGGGAAGAACAAGACTTTTTTAGGTGAACAAAATGATTATATTCTGGCAAGAACTCTACTCTGATCAATATGATGAAAGTATATTGGTGTTGAGACTAACGTAACTATTAATTCTGACAACAACTACGACTACAACAGCAACAATAACAACAGAAATAAATTCTGAAAAAAAAAAAGGTCTGATTAAATTAAAATTTTTGTGAATTATGGAGAATAGTTCCAACAAAATATGGTAGTTAATGATATGGAGGGTAGTTCCAAACAACATGATAGTTTGTGATCTGGAGGATAATTCCAACAGAATATGCTCCAAGAATCTACATATAAATAGCTTTTATATCTCCATGTTATGTGTGCCTGCTATACATTCCTTCAATTTTGAAGCTACAGATTCATAAGGAGTTTACAGTTATGTGGGTTTATTTTCATTTTGATAAGACTAATTTAAAGCTAGTAGGCAAAAGTGACCAAAAAATCCACTTCAGGCTAACTTATATGATCAGCTGTATTGCATTGTAACTGTGATTGGAATAGATACATTGCAATGAAGGCCCTAAGAAGGTTGCATTTTCTCTGCAGTTGAAAAAACACTAAGATTAATACATAAATAACAAAATTAACTACAGAATTACCTGATAAACAACACTCCACCCCCACTGTAAAATTTTAAGGGTGCAAGAGAATTCATTTGGAAAAGAATTGAAAAATTAAATTAGTAAACTATTTTGGTATTTATTTAGTGAAATAAATGTTTCCAGGTTTTCTACAGTGGATAGGTGGTAATGTATTGGTGGCACAATCAGGATTGCTGTATATATATGTATATATATATATATATTCCTTTGGAATGAATAGTTTGCTGTAAACAAAGATACAAGGTAAGGTAAAGGAGTTTTGTTTTGGATACCAATGGAGGAATTATTTAGCCCAGAAAAGTGTGGGGGGAGGGGTGGAGGCACCAGTTTATAAGGGAAGTGGGTGGAATCATGATTGGAAGAACCAGTTTTCATTTGATTAATTTATGATTGAGTTTTGGGAAATTGAGGGTCCAAAAAAAAAAAAAAAAAAAAAAAAAAGATGATGAATAATTCAACCATGAATTGAAGCTGCAAGTGATAACCTTGCTTCTTTAATTATATTTTAACACTATTTGCTAAAATAATTGCTCAGAAACCTGGATTACATCTTTTTCTTTTTTTTTTAAATCACACTTTCTACACACATTTCACTGCTTTCCCACAAACACAAACACATTGACTTCACTTCTCACTCCAGCTATGGCATCTTCACCAATATGACAGAATTATATGCTTCATACCTTCACCTTTGTATAGTGAAACCTTCATTATCCTCGCATTGTGGTATGGGAGTGGGAAACTAAGAAAATATTATTCACAAAGAAGCTCTAATTACATGCATATCTAAATCTTTTTTTTTCTAATTACACAGGTTATTCATTGTTCTGGTTTGTTTGTTGTTTTCTTAAGTGTATGTAGTGCATGCAAAAGTAATACAGGAATCACTAATAAAATCTATTCTATATTAAAACTGTTTACTTTCGCCTCAGTCTTCCTAACAACAAAGAAAAAATTGAAGAAGTAAACTGAGTCACCCCATACTGAGTCCCAAACAGCTGTAAAGTCAGTTTGTCCCACTATTCAGGTAGAAAAAGAACAACAACAATAAAAACAATAACAAAAAGGACAGCAGCAAACTACATGCCTATTATATTTTATTTTAAACATTCAAAGATTCGTCCAGCTGCCTGGTAGAGGTAAGTGCACATCTGAATGGAGGTTTCAATGAGTTTTTTTTTTACAAGCTTGGTAATTATTCTTGCTAAGTTTAATAATCTAAAATAAGTGCAATTCTGAATTTTGTTCTGCCCCTGGGGTTGGGAGGAGAGAAAAAGAGGATAAGCCTCCTTAATAGTGTTTATTTATTGGCAGCATGGGCTTCCATGCTGGTGTGGCCCTAGTACACCCAATTTCCCCAATGCTACCCAGATTGCACTTCTGGGCAATGAGTTATGAGCTTTCTTCAAATTAATGAGGGTGATTAAAGAATTTGTCCTATTCTCCCATAATTTTAAACAAGTGGCAAATAGTGAAGATCATGTCATTGCTACATCCTGTGGCCTTCCTAAACCAACATTTCCATCAGCCAAACACACACACCCACACACACCACACACACACACATGCCTGAACGCACACACATATGCACACACACACATGCACACACACACACGCACATGCACACACACACACACACACACACACACACACACACACACACACACACACACACACACACACACACACACATGCACATCCACCACCACCACATCGACCACCACCACATCACACACACACTGGTGGATGCATTTTCTCTACTAAGACTTCTTGCTTCATAAGAGGAATATTTACCAGTAGATAATGGCATGCTCTGATATTAGAAATTCATAACTTACGATACTTACAAATGTATTAAGCACAATAGAATGGCTGAGAGTCTAATTGAAATCTTAAAAAGATATCAGATTGTAAAGGGTCAAAGCCTGCCAAAAAGAGACCTATACACCAATGTAATATCTACAAACAGTATGAAATAACACCTTCTTTGGCTCACCACTTCACCTTTGCCTGAGTTAAGGGTCAAGGGGACCCAGCCTTTACTTGTTTAAATTTTGCAGGCTTTGTGTTAGTGAATCCTCTGACAGAACCAATAAGGTATGGATTTGTTTATCCACTCATCTTGTAACTCAAGACATTCATAGAGACTACCAAAAACACACCCTGTGTGAGATTTTTCAGTTCGCTTAAGGCATCCAGCAGCATTGGATGGGTTTCAAGTTGTATTTTGTTTAACCCAAATATCAATCTTCTATTGGAATAATATAGATTAAATGTAATGACTCAGGTTTAAATTATCTGATCATTATTTTCATACTTGTATTCTTTGGTCCATCTATCCATCCATTCATCCATATGTTCATGGTAAAGGGTCACCAAAAACACCCAGTTTTTAAATGGCTTATACAAAAAGCAAAAAAAAAGAAGTTAGGCACGAAGAAGAGTGAAAGAGGAACTATAGACACAACCAGTTCACCAGCAGGAATTATTACACTAAAATAATTACCATGGAATAGTTACTGAAATATTTACCATGAAATAATTTCAGTTGTTGATCCACAAAGTAGCAGTAGGGTAACAATAAAATTTACAAAATTTCATCTAGAATTTTATACAAATTTTATTTCCAAACTATCCACTGCTAAAAACTATTGTGTAACCAGTTCTCTCTCTACTTTAGAGTAATTTCTGATGTTTTCTTTCCTTGAAAATTCTATATTTTACCTAAGTGTGCAGTCCAGTTAGTAGTGGTGGTAAGGATTGCTGCAGTTGTGGAATTTTTTTGCCAATTTTTGTGCCTTCTGGGATTTGTGAGGATCACTCCCCCCCCTTTATCAACCACTAGTAAAGGAGTATTTTGTAAAGCTGCCTCCTGGTTGTAGTGGTGGTAGCATTTGCTGCATCTGTAGATTGAATTTTTTGACAGCTTTTGTTCTTGCTGGGATTACATTTTATTTTTTAGACTAGGAGAGGAAGCAATGGCTGAATTGCCCCCCCCCCCCCCCTCACCCCTGGGTTCATACTGATAATGGAGAGTACTTTTGAGAACAAGTTAGGAAGATAGAATAAATATTGATCTAGCCACAGATTACTAGAATTTGTTGACTCAATATTGCATAAAAATTCCAAGCTTTGTTTGGCAGTATGGCTGAAAAATCAGTTTTGTGAAAAGTTATATTTTGTTTAATTGGTTTCTTTATTTTTTTTTGTATATTCATATTTTTTACATGTCATTTTGTTGCTTACAATATATTTACAAGTACAACCCACTCTATTTTTCCAGGTTTTTCACACATCAAACTCCTTAAATTGCAGCTGCAAGTAATCTCCTTTGTTTTTCTGTTGTGAAAGGGTATTGTGAAATAACACTGAGAGAACAGAGCAGTATTCAGCAAGTAAGGATAAGTATCAACAAGATTCCCAAGAAAGTAACATTTAAATTCCTCAAACTTTACATAAAAATAAAATTGCAAAATTGTTTTGTGGTAAATTTTTCAAGGTTGGGTATCAAATACAAATGATTAATATATCAACATTTGAGCATCAAAACAGGAATATGAAAGAACTATCCTTTAGCCTCCCTGTTGAACTCCTGGTCTGGTTTAGAGAGTGTACACAACAGCAAGAGCTGCTGGAACAAAAGTAATAGGTCACACCATACCACACCCACTTTCTGGATCAATCATTTAAAATAGGATATGCTGCCTCTTCTGTAATCTATGCATAACATAAGTTCATTCTATAATTATGCTGACAGATTTCTCATCTACCATCAATATGAATCAGTTTCCAATTAGAGAAACATCTTAATTGAACATTTGTTCTTTTATTACTTTCTTAAAAATGAAGGAACACCTCACCTCACCGCACCATAGTATTCTTGCTAATACCTCCCTTCCCAAGTTGAAAGCAGCACAGAATTCCATTAGCTAATCTACCCAAGTGCTTTGACCTTGCAACTTGATTCTTTCATAGAGAAGTAGGATTAGCAATAATGGTGGAGGTGATAAAAGTCACAAGGCAATCCTGAATCAAACACTGATTAAAGGAATTCAAGGGAACAGTATATGTCTCTTTTGTAAGTGACAAAAACAGATGATAGCCTTAATGTGTTGAAGTTTGTGTGAGTTTCTACATAGCACTTCTTGTACTAGAAGGTATGCTCAGCATTGCCTGCGCCAATGTCAACATGAAACATTAATCAAGCCACTTAAAATAAAAACAACAACAATACATTTCTATATAGCACTTGTGACATAATTCAAATAACAGCAGCTCTTAAGCTTGAATTTTTAGAAATGCCAGGAGGTTTTGAATGCATAGTGTAATGCTAATAGTTTGATTTCCAACATAGCCCGTTGACTCCTTTCTATAGAAAGGTCAAAATGTTTTGGAGTCATAATGTAGTTCGAACAATCAGACCTTAGTGTGCACTATGGAATGAATTAAATAAAGTTAGCTAGCTGTTAACTTACCTAACCAGAATTAAGAACCAATTTTACTCACTGGAATTCTTTTTCCATATAAAGGAATATATTGTACTAACCTTAGTACAAATATAGGAAATATGCCTCTGTACCCCAAAATTCCCTTACCAGTTCAAACTTGATAGTTTAGACATAGTACAGTATAAAATCAACAAAGGATTGGTATTTCTGATTTAAACAGTTTTACTTCCTTTTTTATTTCTTTTAGATCAGTCTAATATAGTTTTCTTTTTAATATTTATCTGTGTAAAACTATAGTATTAAGCTAAAGATATTTAAACAAACATAGGTTAATGCATAATGAAAAACAGAGAAATTCATACAAATAAACAAATGCTATATATTTACATCAGCTAACTATTATGTATGTCACACTAGATTTGTCAATAATGATCAGTTCTCTTTGAATGCAAATTTTTTTAAAAACATGGAAATGTAAATCAACATTGATTTATATATAGTATATATAGAGAAAGCTTAGAGTTAAAAAGAAATAGATATAGATATATTTAGGCTATATAATTACTTTATTATATTGTAATGAGTGTGACACAAGGTTAGTTGACTACTATCAGTTCCTTTTGAAAAATATTTTACGTAATTTCTTTAGTTCTTCAATATTGACAGTGTACAACAGGTTCACTGCTGGATGTAAACACAGTGTGATATACGACAAAGTTGTAAACCAATGATATACCACATGATCAAAATTAGAAGGACTGCATGGATTATTAAGATTCTGCCCTCCCTGCTCACAAATAAAATAGTTTCGAAAAATTTCGATTAACTGTGAAGAATCCCTAGAAAAGAGTGTTTACTGTGTTAGAACCATAATGGCGAGTATTGCAAAGTAGCAAAGAACAATGAGTAGCTTCTTTTCAGCAGTGCCAAACTTGAATGACTCAAAGTTCTTGTGTTCCTATGATCATTAATAATTTCTTTAGTAAATCAAATAATTCTCTAAACTTAATTATCAGAATACGTACCTGTTTTCTCATTCTCCTGCCTAATTTAAGTAGAGTCCAGAATATGATCAGGAGCATGCTGCACCCACATGCCAATATTATATCTATGAAGATGATAAAAGAATAGAAATATGCATTTATTCTTGAGCTAACACACAAAAGTGGAGGAAATCTGAAGGATCCAAACCCCAATCCTCCTGAGATAAATTTGAGATCCGACATAGAATTTTCGGAATGTTTCTGGACATAAACAGCAAAGTCGGCCATTGGAGTTATTACTTGGAGTAGTGGAATAAAAATTCCAATTATCACACATGTTATATGGAAGCATTTGACTTTGATGGAAACTGGAGCATAATATGGAAAAACAACTTTCCAAAAAATATATGTAACATGGAATAGCCACCAAAGTCCAATCTGGAAGGATAAATAAGCACCTAGAACTCCTGCAAGGACAATAAAAATGCAAATAATATATTCAAATATTGTGTGTGTGTGTGTGTGTGAGTGTGTGCGTGCTTGCATGCGTGTGGTGTGTGTGGGGGATGGGGGCTGGGTGTGTGTGTTTTGTGTATGCGTAAACGTGCAGTGTGGTGTGTGTATGTACGTATGTACATACACATGCATGTATGTATGTATATATGCATGTATGTGTGTCGGTATGTGTGTGTATGTATGTATGTATGTATGTATGTATGTATGTATGTATGTATGCATGTATGTATGTATGTATGTATGTATGTATGTATGTATGTATGTATGTATGTATGTATGTGTGCATGTATGTATGTATGTATGATGCATGCATGCATGTATGTATGCATGTATGTATGTATGCATGCATGCATGCATGTATTAATTATGTATGTATGTATGTAGGTGGGTAAGTAGGTAAGTAGGTAGGTAGGTATGTAGGTGGGTGAGTGGGTGGGTAGGTAGGTATGTATAGTACTCAGAATCGTATCTATGTACCTACCTATTTACCTAACAATTTGGCTAATGGCTTGCTTAACCATCGGACCTAGAGATGTGAAACTTAGCATGCATATATAACTTGACCCAAGGACTAACTTGGTCAATATTAGAACACCACTGTGATAGTGTGTGTGTGGGGGGGGGGGTAATCATGGGTCCGCAGGTCCTGAAAACATTATTTTTACATGCTTAAGTGAACTCTCTTCATCTATCAGTAACCACAAAGTTGTAATACAAACAAATATATAATCTGATCTCACTAAATTATTATAACTCAAGTAAATTCAAAAAGGCATCCACAGCTCTGTTCAATTTAGTGAACAGGTCACTTTATATATTCTAACTTTTTTCGTTATTGCTATGCAGTCTATTCATACTAAAAATAATAACCCAATGAGTTCCTAAATCATCACTTACCACTAATAAGTAAGAGAAACTGATTGATCGGAATTCTGTTCTACAATTAAGACCAAGATGAACATCTATAGTTCTGGTTAGGTAAGTGAAAAGCTAAAACACACCTTACAGTCCAGATTGTTCAGCATTACACCATGTCTCCAAAACATTTTGACCTTCTATAACATAGCTGCCAACTTATCAAAATGGAAAGTAAGGACTGATCACACACACCCAAAACCACACCCACAATTCCTAATTATAGGTCTCCAAAGTGAGGGAAAGGTCTAAAGCAAAATTAAAAAAAAAGAAAAGGAAAATAACAAAACAGTGGTAGAAAAAGAAATGTAGAGGATTTCTTTTCAATAATATAAAATAAAATAAATTGTTAAAAATCAAAGTAAATTAAAACATATATACCTAAAATTAAAATTAAATATAAAAGATTTTAAAAATAATATTAATGAAAATACATATAGCTAGCTAGATAATGGAAATAGCTAATGTTATTGAAGTAACAAAAACAAAGAATTCAATCTAAAACTAATGATAGAGGGAGAGGGGGGGAGGGGGAATCAAGCACTTGTTAAGCCCTAGCCTACGCCTAGCAAAGTGTAACAACCTTCCATTTACAAATGGCTTTTTTGAAACTCTATTGTTTATTCTTTGTTGGTCGTTGTTTTCTTTTATTTTTCTTCTTCCCCTTCATCATATATGGTAACTTGTATTGAGCCAAGTATCTTTCCCCCCCCCCCCCCCCTTTTTTTTTTAAACCCAATTTGGTATATTACTATACCAAGTGGCAACACAGACTTGATCCTTAAAATCAACTTCATCCATGAGATTACACTATCACAGTCAATGCGAAAACAAGAGAAGCTAAATAGCTTCATATCTGCTACTCAGCAATGGTACAGGTAGCCACTGTTTCATTGAGGCATTTGTGGACTCCTGACACAATGGCATCATAAGATGCATCTTAACCTTAGCTTAACTGGTGGAAGTCAAACATTGGGAGTTGGGACAGTGGCAGGATAGGAGTGAAAAAATTGGGATTCTCCTGCCAAAAGCTGGAAAGTTGGCAGCTATGCTATTAAAAAAATCAAAAGGCAACTTTGGAAATCAACCTTTCATTAAATCATGCTTTCAAAACATCCTGGCCTTTCTAAAAAAAATCAATAGGCAACCTGTAGGATATATGAAAGGCTAAGGCTAGATTTGAAGTGTATCTTATTATAATTCAACTTTTTTTTGGTCTGTATGTGTGGACTTTGACTCCTTAATGGCTGGAGGGTTCTTCATGAAACTTCAAAGGATTGATTAGTGCACTTCACTGCATGTCCTCACAAAAGTTTCATTTCAAATGGGGTGGCTGTGATCATGCTTTTGTCAATGGGTGTGGTTTGGTGGTATAGAACACTAACTAATGATCAAGTTCAATGAAATTAGTCATGTTTACTAATTCAATCATATTTGCTTGATTAATGAGATTAGTATCAATGAACCCTACATGTTGCATAAAGCAAACTAAACATGTTTGTTGCTGCAGATAGCTCACTAAAAAAATTTAAAAAAAACAACTTCTCCTAGGGAAATTTTTCTGCAAGTTTCTAGAAATATAGAACTACATCTAGAAGTTACATGAAAATTAGCTCAATGAGAAACACTATTACTTTATATAAAATTTAGCCCTAGCATACCATAGTACCATTAGGGTTCGTGAATAGTATGCCAGATTACAGAGAAGAAAAAATAGGCAGGGCTACATAAAATGGAAATGGTGTTGGCTTATTTGAGCCAACTAAGAAATATATTCAAGACACCATATCCTTTTAAAGTCTTTTTTTAGGTATCATATAATGAAACCGGTACTGATAATAATTAGGTATCCACTACCTATATATGCTTCTACATACATACATAACATACATAACATACATACATACATACATACATACATACATACATACATACATACATACATACATACATACATACATACATACATACATACATACATACATACATACATACATACATACATACATACATACATACATACATACATACATACATACATACATACATACATACATACATACATACATATACACACATACATGCATGCACAAATGCACACACGCACATACACATTAAGTAGTACATGATTTTTTATCTAGGATTTGGCTTTGCCATGGCAGGAGGGATTATGATAAAACTTTGCAGACAGGGTCTTTGTGTATAAGGATATGATAAAAAAAATTTTTTTTTCAATTATTAAAAGTTGCCCTCCTCCAAAGTATAAACTAAAATTCAATTTACAGCATGATGAAGAAATCCAACATGTATATGATATTCTAAAAGAAAAACATATATTCATGTAGGGTTATGCTTACCTGATATGACACAAAAGGGAGTGATATTTCTCATACTTTCAAGTAGACTCCTAGATGAGCAGAAGAGCTTATCTCTGTCGATGTAGTTAACCATGACAAGGAATCCTATAAATGAAATATATATTTGTTGCTTAAGATGATGATGATTGTATCACAAAAACAAATAACTTACCAAAAGCCAGCATGTCAATAGACATGAACACCACAAATATTGATGGGAAGATAAGCCTGAAATAATGAACAGTGCAATATATAATTGAATTTCCAGGTGTGTCAACAGCCAATCTTTTGTTGACCGGAATTTAATTCATCAGTCTGATGTAGCACAGATTATTTATGTTGCCATGTGAGGGATTTGGGTTACCGAAATCATTCAAAGCATAAACCATTTTACAACTTAAAGGTAGCATGCTTTAATTTGTCGGGAGCATCACACCAAGAAATCTGAGTAACATTGGCTAGGCATAATCAGCTGCAAGATAATGCATAAACCATAGTTATAGCTTTATTTGATAGTTGATAGGCTTTCAATTGAAGGTTTATAGTGTAATATGGTAAAAGGGACATTTTACATATCAATGACAATTTCTCTGGCTATTCTTAACACAGTACTTACCCCTTTGCTAAAACCATATATTTTACCACTATTCCACCCCCCCCCCCCCCCAAACCAAAATACAAAACAACAACAAATGACAACACCTTTTCCCAAAGGCATACCTATTCCGTTTCAAGATAACTGATATCTTATTGATTTTATCAACAGTTCTCTTTGTACATAATACTTGACATAAAATATTTAAGCTTATTAGGTGTCATGTTACATGGATCAAGGATTCAGAAATGCAGTGTGAGTAAGAGATTACCAACCAATGGATTTTTTGTAGCTCTGTACTTCGTTGCACCCCTGAGAAATGCTGGTAAAAAATAAGTTTCAATATTGGCCATTGTAAAGGGTTGGCTTCCAATCCAAAAATGAATTTTCTTTGTAAATATAGAACTTAGCTCAAGGTGTGGGAGTTTCATACTCCGCCTGAAGTGGAGGTTTGGTCTATGTTACTCCTGAAGCTCTGCAAAGAAGGCATCAGGATTTAGCTGTCAGAATTTAGCTGTATAGTTCATAAGAAAAGTTCAGGCATTCTTCAAACCAAACAGAATGAAGCCAGACTATCGTCCCTTGCCTACTGGTGGGAAGCAGAAACTCTGAGAAAAACTGATGTCTGACAATTAACTGCTTGTTAGTCCCTGTACAATGTGGTCCATTCAGTAGATAGGGAAGCACATAGCAAATATTTAGCTAGATATTAATGTGGCAAAGAATCAACACAGAAGATATTTAGATAGATATTAATAGCTTTTGCTTTGGCAAAGCATCAATTCTGTTGGAGCTAGCATGGCACACTCCTGACAGCAGGCTGAAATTTTAATGTTGAACTTATGGGGTAAGATTGTGATCATTGCTGAAGAGAAATATGGAAGAAGGAGGATCATTGTGCTATAAAACTGCTGAAGATTGCTGAGATGATCAGAGAGTATTGTCATGGAATTACTTGGGAAAAGTGTGCAATGCATTGAAATAGCTGAGAAGGTTGGGAGTGTTATGATGTAGAACTGCCAGGTAACATTTCTTACTGCATTAAGGGTGGATCATCAGGAAATGCTAAGCAAAGAATTATAAAAAATACAAAGAACTTCAAAGACTTTGTTTGAGTAGTAGCTATCTAACTTTCCAGTGATTGGCTTGCTGGCTGTTTGACAGGAAGCTTGGGAAAGCTTCGAATACCTTCTCCCCAAAAAATTTAAATGCGGTGACTATTAGCTGGTACTGGTCACCCTGTTTAAAAAAACCTCTCACTTCTGGCAGCAAAATCAAAGTGAATGGAATTTAGTTGCTGACCATCCAAGTTCAAGCTCTGATAGTACTAAATGAGTTTCAATAGAGAGTGCAAATTATAGCACCATTCAATTTGTAGCTAATGCAGCCAATAATGAGTGAATTTATTTTTTAAAAGGTTTGAACTTATCCATAGGTGAAGACAATATTCAGCAGATATAATAAAAAAAAATGGGGATGAATTTCGAACCAGACACCCAAGGCATATATTAGGATAAGTGACATACTTGTTAGGATTAACATTATGAGGCATTGTCTCATAACTAAAGGAAATATTATGATGCATCGCTATTATTTAGTGTCCTTTCAAACTTCCTGTGTGATGGATTAGTGTGGTTTGTAGACAAAAGTTCTTCTAGAAATATACTTTTGAATGGGATCAGATTTACCAAATCACATTACAACTTTCCTGTGAACAACCCCTGAAAATTTCAAGATCATTAGTCCAGACATCTGGGAGGTGGAGTGTCATGTACGGACAGACAGACGGGGACACACACACTTTATCTTGTCGTAATTTATATTGTGTGCCTCTGTTTGTTGGTATGTCAGTCTGTGTGTGACACATCCCCTCCCAGAAGCTTCAACCTATCTTCCTGAAAATTTCAGGGGTACTCACAGGACCACTGACCCAGTTTGGAGAGATTATGGTTAGGGTTAGAGCATAAGTCTATTAAACAAACTTTCTTATTCTTGAGCAACCACCGAGTTGTAAAGTGTAATCTGATCCCATATAAAGCCTGGTTCTAGAGGAAGTTGTTTTACAAACAACGATAATCTGATAACAAAGGAAGTTCAAAAGAACACTAAGAACTTTAGAAATGAGGCTAAGTTTCACATAAACCCCTACCCCCTAGCCCAGTGCATAACAGCAAAGAATTATAACCCAGGGAGTTCAAAAGGGCACTAATTACTATAGACCAATTCATAATATTTACTTTTGAAATGCCCCACAAAGCACTAAGCAAACTGAACAAGTTTGTAACTACAGGAGGCCAGAGGCCAACCAAAGAACCACCAATAGGGCGCTCTTTCTTCTTTTCTTTTTTTTGGCTAATGAATTATGATATAAATATGATCAAAATTAATTTAATGGATCTTGCATGGTAACAAGGAATATGATTTAAGAATCTGTCCTTATTAAGAGCAAGCTTCGAAAGAAATAATATTGTCATGGGGGCATGCCAGCAGAACAATAAATTAGTTGCTAACTTAGCAAGACAAAATCACACCTGTCAAATTAATTCCTGTCCCTTGACCGAATATGAAAGTTTTGGACTTCTTTTTTTCTAATAGCAGGGCAAAGTAGAGATAAGTTTTGAATTAGGCTAGTGCTAAAGGGCTGGTCAACCACAAATAGAGAGGGCTATCACAACCAATTATGGAACTTGTAACTGATCAATGAAGCTAAACATGTTTAGGTATTATGTTTTTATGGAAATATAGAAGTATAACTCACATTCTCTTGTGTGCCAGACAAGATATTATGATCACTGCCATTGCAGCTAAGAATCCAATGAATGCAGATAAGAAGATCATGACATCAAAAAATATTGATATATTTTCACTGAATTGTACCAAAGTATAGCAACTTGGTATACAAACATTTGAACTGTTGTCTTGGTAGAAACCTTTAGAACATTGCAGAATTGCAACCTCAGTTTCATTTTTATTTGTGTATGTTTCTGCACCAGAAAAATAGAATAAAAAAGACAGAAGTAAAGAGTGTATATAAGCATACAATGTTGTAGTAAGAAAAAAACAACACATGTTCAAGTTTATTGTCAATATCTTACAATCACAGGTACTGAATTGCTGCAAGGCAGAGTTGTTTTTTTTTATAGAGGGGGGGGGGGGGGGCATCACCCCCACACTCTTGAGGATTTTGTGCCCCTCCCCCTTTGAACATTATCATTTTACACATCATAAGTGCAAACATTTACATGCACATACACTGACACATGATGCCCCCCCCCCCCCCCCCTTTTTGAAAATTTTCAACCAAAAAAAAAAATGCCTGGAAGGGACATTTTCTTCAATAATACCCCATGCATTCATTCATGGGAGAGCTAACTGTTCACACAGCTCCCCACCCCCCCTTCCCCACTTTCCATGCCAGTGGTTGTTGCTTGTTTGTAGATTTTTTTAGTAGTTACATAACTGGATGCCCATTTTCAGCTTCGCTTGCAATGGTCAAGGCAAATTATCCAATAAACATATCCTATACGTTATTGAAAAGGGCATTAGAAGAGTTTCAAATTCATTCTTCTGTTTAGCAGTGATTGCATTTGTTAGGTAAGTCACTTCCACAAAGTGTTTCTTCAACAATTTCAAATGTCTGCAGTTTGCTCTGTTTTAGTTATAGATTTTCTAATGTCTCTAGCCCTAGACACTGCTCCTGGTGGTGTAGGGGTTTGTTTATTTTGGTGTTTTTTTTTTCCAAATAATTTCAAATTCCTGGTCTAATTTGTGTGTATGAAGGGACATTTTCTTCAATGAACCTCCATGCATTCTTTTATGGAAGAGATCAAAGTCCACACTTCTCTCCTTCCACACTGCTCTCCTTCCCCACTTCCCATGCCCTGGTTGTTGTTATTTTGAGTTTTTTTTTTTTTTTTTTTTTTTTTTTTTTTTTTTTTTTTTTGCTTTTGTTTTTGTTTTTGTTTTTCTGTTCTTTAAAGTTTTTTAAAGTGGTTTTTCACCCATTTTTTAAAAATATGACTCTCTTCTTTTTAAAATTTTTTTTCAAGTATACTCTGCCAACTCTATAATAGTGCATTAATTTACACATACCTACAACCCAGAATTGGGGCCACTGCAGCTGTTTGTAAGTGTGAAAAATTAAAGAGAGGGGGAGAGAGAGAGAGAGAGAGAGAGAGAGAGAGAGAGAGAGAGAGAGAGAGAGAGAGAGAGAATACTGCAGCAGCTGCATTTCTGAAAGTGGTCACTCCTGTTTAGAAAAATTATATAATTGTCAGACATTCCAAGGTATTTTATTGTTTCCCCAGCACTGTTGGTTAACTTGTCTTTTACCTCACTCAAGGATACTTTACACTTGAGGTTATACTGAAATCAACTTAACTAATATCTTGGAAGAATGACTACAGGTACAAAGCTGTTTTAGCAAAGCTTCAGCTCACTAAAATGTCTTCATTCTCAGCTGCACTGGTCAATTTTTTTTCTTTTTATGCATTTTTATCAGCCATTTTAATAGATGGATACAATGTTGACCTTTTACCTACTTTACGAATACAATTTGTTTAAAAGAAAGACTTTAGTTTACCTCTAACTTTTTAGTTGGACATTTTAAAGAAATTCTAAGGCCTTATGCACCCCCTAGAACCATGTAGGGAGGAGAATGAAGTTTAATTGCTGTTCCAGGACCCACAGTTCAAAAGTTTTTCTTGACAGTTACACAGGCACGAAGGCAGGGAGTTAGCAAAAATAATATATAAGATAAATTGCAATGGAGAAAGCTTTAACCTACAGCTGGTTTGTGTTCTATTCTATATTTGCCCATGGTCTATTAACATCACTGGGAGTCCAAACTTAAACACCCTCAAAGATCGAATGCAATACTACCCAGCTTGGTAAGATGAATAGCATATTCTGCTTTACCTTTTCTGCAAAGTAATATTTAAAAAAAAACTTTTTTTATTAGGTTATATTTGATTTACAAGATGGAGGCTAATCATCTAAGTCCAATCCAACATTATGTGCAAATGCACATGCTTATAAGTACACAAACATTCCAGTATATACCAAAAGTTCATTAATGAGGTAAAATCCACTCCAATTTTCCTATAATTCATAAAACAATTTATATTGGATGAAAATGAAAAAAATATATATACTTAAACTCTTTATTAAGAGTAATAGTATCATTATTCTAACATTGTGTACAGTGATGATAATATTTCTTACTGTATTCATACCAATCATATTACCATTTGCTGATCCATTTGTGGACTGATGGTTATTTTTTTCAATACAAGAAGAAGTCTCAATAGGAAACATCTCGCAGTCAGGGAGGTCCATACCAAATTGTTCAATAGTCACCCACTCCTTTTGGCATATGATGTCCCTGATCTCTTCACACTGACCAGCTGTAGGTTGGATGGAGACTCCTGACTCAATACACAACCCAAACAAGTGCAGACAGAAAAAGGAAACTGCTTTTTCTTTACATTCAGCACTAGCTCCAATAAAATTAAGTCCATTTATCAATTGTGGTGCAAACTCCTCCTCATTCCTCCCCACAAAGATATTCCCATCTGGATCAGGGGAACAGTTGGATGATGTCAAAATATTAGCTAATTCCAATTGGCAGGTGCCACTAATAGTAGCATACTGGACTGGTGATGAGCACATGGAGTCATTAGAAACAGTAGGAGAATTTTCACTAGATTCCTGTATACATAATATTTAAAAATGATATATAGCTATATTGGTAGTAAGGCAACTTTATTATTAAGGAATAGCATCAGGTCATATCAAGCAGGTATTTAAAAAAAAATGATGATAGGCATTTAATTTCTTTTTACGACTAAAAAAGGAGAGGTGTAAGTAGATGTTTTCAATGTGAAAAGCCAGCACCACCAGAATGGGAATACCCAAATAAGATCAACACTAAAGTCCATCTTTGTCCCATTTTCGTTCCTGTTCATTTAGCCACCTCTGAAGTGAGAGGTTTGACACAGGGTACATATAACATATGAGCTGTGTCAGAATTTGAAAAAGAAACTGGGGAAAGAGGGTGGGGGGGGGAACAAATGGGAAAATATTGACTTAGTCCAGATTTGAACCACTGACTTTTAGCTTGAGAGACCTGTGCTTTAATCACTGAGCCACAGTTTTTAGGGCTTTTTAATCGAAAATCTGAATTCCTCTTTTCCTCCACCAGAAGTGGCACTTTATCAGATTTTTTTTCTGTGAAAAACCTTAGTGGGTAGACAAGGATCATGTCTGCAAAGTTTCGTAAATATCCATTCAACCAATTGGGTGGCCATCCTTGCACACTTGCATGCACACATATCTCCTCCCCCCCCCCCCCCCCCCTACTACTGAACTAATTATGATGACATTTTGCTTGTATGGTATTTGCCTGGTTCTTGGGAAGGTTGTGTCTGCTTAATTGGTAAAAGTGCAGTTTCTTTTAGCCTTACTACAGCTCTGGTTCAGCTCACAGACCCTTTACCAAATGCAACTGGCTAGAGAGACTAAGCTATGATACGGTTACTAAAGATATACTCTGCTTGAGAGAGGGTTTACAAAGCATAAAAAAGAGGAAGGTAATTAGCACAGAAGATGAACTGCTAATGGGTGAAGCAGGGTCATATGCAAATAAAGAAAAAAATAACAGAGCTCATCAACATGGACCTACTTTGTCTGGCTTAGTGGTAGACTTCTATAGCTTTGTGAGGCTCTTGCATTACTGAATATCCTACATATTTTTCCATCATTTTGCATTTGGCATATCATGTTTTATTGTTTGCAGACATCAAGTTTATAAATATGATCATTTATATCATGATGTTTAAATATACAGATTAATGGATTCAATTGAATCCCTTTGGCTTAGGCCGACCACTGCTGATTTGTGAGGCAGTTGTGGCATTTCTTTTTCTATCTATCTTACTTTTTTTATTTTTCTCTTTCTGTTATTTTGTGCATTTGTTTGCTAATGCCATGCCCATTAATTGAATAATGCGATAAAGAGATTAGTGATAAAGAGATTAGTGCTCGTGATTGTATTGCTTTTGGGTACAATTTTACATATTTAATACATTTAGTTCTGTGGTATGGAATCACTCCATGCTTACAATTATATCATAATCCATAAATATATTTCTGGCCAGGCCAACGCTGGGTATATTCTTCTAGATTGTGTATACTAGCACTTAAGCTAGCTGACTTTAAAGCAGGACTTTTATATACAAAAATGCTTTGTCTCCACAGCTATACTTAAGAGTGGCACCAACATGGCTGTTGATGCCACTTCACAATTTAGTCACCTATATTAGACTTCTGGTAATATAATTAATGATAGTTTTAGCACCACAATAATAATTGTCCTCTACCTATTCAGATGAAGTTCATCATGGAGTTTAAAAGAACTAGAAAATTAAAACCAAATACTAGATGATATCAGAATATAGCTAATATTTTTATAATCATGTGTATAAATCTCATACAATCCAGCCTTTTATACCAAAAACATTTCTAAAGTTTTGATAGTGTTTGTACATATTCCAACTGTAATTTAAAAGACAAATGTTTAAAAGTTAAATAGGCACCAACAGCAAAGAATGAGGAAGGAAATTTTTTTTTTTTTTTTTTTTTTTTTTTTTTAATTAAATACAATAAGTCATTACAAGAAAAGAACTTATTTGACCCCAAAATATTACAAAATTATGAAAATGGACAGTTCTGAATTGAATGTGATTCCATTTCTACAGCTATGTAGGCATATAGTCTGTTTGAAAGTGAGATTTTTGACAGGATTCTGTACTTTATCATAGAAATGCATAGGTGAATCTATATAACATCATCAGAATTTTTGTTTTTTCAATTTCAGGTACATATGATCTTAGAAATACTATTAGTTGTAAAATACTATGTTAGAACATTCATGTGTTATTTTTCTTTACCATATTGGGCACTAAGTTAAAATTGGCTTCACTTCTAGTAAGGTCTCTATCTCTTTATTCATCAGCAATGGAAACCTTTATTGTTGCACAGCATTTATGTCTTCTTTTTTTAAATTTGTTTGCTTGCTATAGCAACAGCTTTCTAATGCTACTCTATATTTAACATTCATATCTACAGTGGATTATACAAATAGTTTATATAAATTTAGATGACACTTTATAGTTTTGCTTGC
Source organism: Lycopodina hypogea (assembly GCA_963969325.1). NCBI lineage: Eukaryota > Metazoa > Porifera > Demospongiae > Poecilosclerida > Cladorhizidae > Lycopodina > Lycopodina hypogea. The sequence goes on along the minus strand of OZ017791.1, from coordinate 4,755,746 downwards.
TGGCTTGTAAGGCTGATTTTTTCCTGTTAATTTTTTTTACCATAATTTTCCAACAACTCAATTAAGAATTTCATGGTAATAATAGTTATTGTGATATGATGAGGGCTATGTGGAGATGAGAAGGGTTACCAACTCATGATGCAGTCACTAACTTTTGCCCTTGGTGAAAGCTAACCAAACTATACCACTTTCTTCAGAGTCTGTCGATCTCCTTTTTTTTTCTTTTTTTTTTCTTTTTTTTTTGTATCTCTTCCTCTTTTCTGTGTAAAATTCCTCACTTTAACATGCATAGAGAGTTCCTTACTTCTAGTACATTTGGTTATTTGTAATTAATAGACTATTCTCAAAGGAAAAAACAACTATTTGATTGTGTAACCAACATATGATCACAAATCCACTCTAAAATACCAGAAGACATGTATTTCACTAATCAAAAGCATGTGTGTGTGTGTGTGCGTGCATGCATGCATGCATGCGTATGTGTGTATCTGCAGGGCCAGATCCAGAATTTTAGAAGGGTTAGTTATTTTTTTACTTACTAACCCAAACCACACCCACTTCAGAAACCACACCCTTTCCATACTCCCAGTTAAAAGGGAAAAAAAAACTATGAACTTCTGGAGCTGTTCCAGCTTCTTTGCAAAATTAAACCACCTTTACTTGATAATCTATATTATTATTTTTCCTAGCACAAATGAAGTATAAATTGAAGTATCTAACAAACTAGAGTTTATGCTGAACTTAGGATATTTTTATTATTTTTCTGGGATGTTGAATTGCAAACAAGTGTACTTGTGAATCCATATGTAATGGTTTGTTTCTGATGTTCAACAGTGGCAAAGGAGTGTATGGGCTATATTAAACAACATCCTATTTTAATTAAACGATCTATAATTATTGAACATTTAATCACTACATTTTACTTAAAACTCATCCCAACTTTTAATAAACATATTAGCAATACTAGCTAATAGCAACTTTAAAGCCTCTAATTTTCCATCAGATCCTCATGCATTTTTGAACACCCGGGACTTAGATGTCCAGAGATGAAAAGGTGAATTCAAAACCATACACTTATCCTTTATATATTAACATAATCAGCAGTGGGATCAATTAACACATACTTTACGAAATACTCTTTTATTCAAAAATGCCATAGAAGTGCCCTAACCTTTCCTCCACTTTGCTCTATATTATTCTGTAAATTAAATGAGTTGATACCATTTTAATTAGTCAGTAAACATATGTCACCTGCATCAGCAGCAGTAGAGCTGTACTCATACACTTCAAAATACTGGTCTCTATATAAGGCTGGTACACCTTATGATCTCAATCAGGTGGAACATCAAAAGGAGTTGACTCCTGAATGATTTTCTGGACATTTTCTATATTTTCTGGATTGGTGCCTTGAGATTCCAGCCACTGCAGTAAGATGCCTAGGGCGTTGAATGATTCACTGCAATCCCAATTATGCTTAATAAGCCCCTTGGTGAGTTTCCTTTATCGAACTCATGAACAATTTCCATCTTCTCAGGAATTAAAGAAACTTGTAGCTCTTCAAGCATACAACCAGCAGAAACTACAGTTCTCTCCTTCTCATCATGGAAGCATCTTCATCCAAAAATTAGAGAACAAAACCAAAAAAAAAGTAACAAAGAAAAATTAACAGTACCTTGTGGAATGTAGTTCTATTTGACGCTGGAGATTGCTGGGGATTACGGGAGGGGGGTTTACCCAGACAGAGGGGAGCCAGTAAGGGGAGTTTTACAATATTTATCCATTAAGTTTGCTCCACAGTTAGTTTTCCTCTCATTAGTTATTGCCTCAAGAAAGCTGGGAAAAAAACTCTTCACCAAAACTCAGGTGAAAAGGGGTAGTTCATAGGAACTCAACAAACTACCCCTGGATCCGCACCTGCATTTGTTGAATGATCCTCATCACAAGTTGGAAATGATTCATGTAATACTTCACTCCACCTTCTTTTAAAATATCAGCAATTTATCTTTCCATAGTCTATATTCAGTGCTTAATAATTGAACATTTAATCACCACATATTACTTAAAATTCAACCCAACTCTTAGTATGCATATTAACAATACTTGGTAATAGTAACATTAAAGCCTCTCATTTTCCATGGAATTTTCATGCATTTTTAAACACCTGGGATTTAGATATCCAGAAATGAAAAGGTGGGTTCAAAATAATACCCTTAACTTTTATTTTTTTATTTATTAACATTATCAGCAGTGGCACCAAGTAACACATACTATATGAAAATATGCCATAGGAGAGCCCAACCTTTCCTCCACATCGCTATATATTATCCTCTACATTATCCAGTAAATATAATAGGCTGATACCATTTTAAGTAATCGGTAAATATGTCACCAGCATCAGCAGCGTAGAGCTGTACTCACACACTTCCAAATATGGGGCTCTATATTAGGCTGGTACTCCTATGATCTCAATCAGGTGGAACATCAAAAGGAGTTGACTCCTGAATGATTTCCTGGACATTTCCTATATTTTCTGGATTGGTGCCTTGAGATTGCAGCCACAGCAGTGAGATGCCTAGGACATTAAATGATTCATTGCAATCCCAATTATTATGATTTAACAAGCCCCTTGGAGAATTTGCTTTCTCAAGCTCATGAACATTTCTATCTTCTCAGCACAACCAGCGGAAGCCACAGTTCTCTCTTTTTCATCACACAAAGCATCTTCATCAAAAAATAATAATAATAAAAGAACAAAACAGCAACAAAAAAAAAAGCAACAAAGAAAAGTTAACAGTACCTTGGGGAATTTAGTCATTCAATTTGATGCTGGGGAAGAGAAGGGGAGGGGGGTTGCCCAGATAGAGGGGATTCCGGATAAGGGGAGTTTGAGGGTATTTATCCATTGTGTTTGTTCCACAGCTAGTTTTCTTCTCAAGTTTTCCTCTCTAGTTATTGCTTCAAGAAAGCTAGGAGAGACTCTTTACCAATATTCTAGCTAAAAAGGGGGAACTCAATGAACTACCCTTGGATCTGCCCCTGATCTGCATGTGTATGTGGGTATGTGGGTACATGCATGCATGCATGCATGATTACTTTAAACATCATAATATATTTAAAATTATTGTTAGTGGAAATTTCTGAATCAGTAAAATTTACATTTAAGACCACTTTAAAATTAATTCCAGTTTTTGACCAGTCTCAAGGGGTGAACTCAATTTTTAGGTTCCACTGTATACACATATGTATTGTGTAGAATGCATATATATATGCATACAAATTGAAAGTTCTTCATTAGCTAAAATGTTTGTGGTTAGACTAGTCATTATGCTTCTTTGAAATGATTTACAAATAAATTTGATAAGTGATGAGATAAGGAATGTGGAATTGCCATTCTTATTCAATTTGCTGTATTATTTCAGGCTATAGCAACTGAATTAAAAATGACCATGAGTTCACATAAAGGAGCTAAAATATTTGGGAATGTTAAGCTTTATTATTTTTAAATTCTTACCTTTGTGTTTGGTAAGTAATAAAATATTATTGGCAGAGAAAATAGAGTCCACACAATAGTAATAAGCATACAGAGAACTGCCACTTCAATTCTTGTTATGTATTTCCATTTATCAACAGGAGAATCACTCTGCACAACAGAAGAATCACTCTGCACAACAGAAGAATCACTCTGCACAACAGAAGAATCACTCCGCACAACAGGAGAATCACTCTGAACAACAGTTGTGCTAATGTTTTGTCGAGGCACTTCCTTCACGTATATTTTCATAGTTAACTATGATCAACAGGCTACTGTAGTTTGGCTACTGTAGTTTGGCTACTGTAGTTTGGCTACTGTAGTTTGGCTACTGTAGTTTGGCTACTGTAGTTTGGCTACTGTAGTTTGGCTACTGTAGTTTGGCTACTGTAGTTTGGCTACTGTAGTTTGGCTACTGTAGTTTGGCTACTGTAGTTTGGCTACTGTAGTTTGGCTACTGTAGTTTGGCTACTGTAGTTTGGCTACTGTAGTTTGGCTACTGTAGTTTGGCTACTGTAGTTTGGCTACTGTAGTTTGGCTACTGTAGTTTGGCTACTGTAGTTTGGCTACTGTAGTTTGGCTACTGTAGTTTGGCTACTGTAGTTTGGCTACTGTAGTTTGGCTACTGTAGTTTGGCTACTGTAGTTTGGCTACTGTAGTTTGGCTACTGTAGTTTGGCTACTGTAGTTTGGCTACTGTAGTTTGGCTACTGTAGTTTGGCTACTGTAGTTTGGCTACTGTAGTTTGGCTACTGTAGTTTGGCTACTGTAGTTTGGCTACTGTAGTTTGGCTACTGTAGTTTGGCTACTGTAGTTTGGCTACTGTAGTTTGGCTACTGTAGTTTGGCTACTGTAGTTTGGCTACTGTAGTTTGGCTACTGTAGTTTGGCTACTGTAGTTTGGCTACTGTAGTTTGGCTACTGTAGTTTGGCTACTGTAGTTTGGCTACTGTAGTTTGGCTACTGTAGTTTGGCTACTGTAGTTTGGCTACTGTAGTTTGGCTACTGTAGTTTGGCTACTGTAGTTTGGCTACTGTAGTTTGGCTACTGTAGTTTGGCTACTGTAGTTTGGCTACTGTAGTTTGGCTACTGTAGTTTGGCTACTGTAGTTTGGCTACTGTAGTTTGGCTACTGTAGTTTGGCTACTGTAGTTTGGCTACTGTAGTTTGGCTACTGTAGTTTGGCTACTGTAGTTTGGCTACTGTAGTTTGGCTACTGTAGTTTGGCTACTGTAGTTTGGCTACTGTAGTTTGGCTACTGTAGTTTGGCTACTGTAGTTTGGCTACTGTAGTTTGGCTACTGTAGTTTGGCTACTGTAGTTTGGCTACTGTAGTTTGGCTACTGTAGTTTGGCTACTGTAGTTTGGCTACTGTAGTTTGGCTACTGTAGTTTGGCTACTGTAGTTTGGCTACTGTAGTTTGGCTACTGTAGTTTGGCTACTGTAGTTTGGCTACTGTAGTTTGGCTACTGTAGTTTGGCTACTGTAGTTTGGCTACTGTAGTTTGGCTACTGTAGTTTGGCTACTGTAGTTTGGCTACTGTAGTTTGGCTACTGTAGTTTGGCTACTGTAGTTTGGCTACTGTAGTTTGGCTACTGTAGTTTGGCTACTGTAGTTTGGCTACTGTAGTTTGGCTACTGTAGTTTGGCTACTGTAGTTTGGCTACTGTAGTTTGGCTACTGTAGTTTGGCTACTGTAGTTTGGCTACTGTAGTTTGGCTACTGTAGTTTGGCTACTGTAGTTTGGCTACTGTAGTTTGGCTACTGTAGTTTGGCTACTGTAGTTTGGCTACTGTAGTTTGGCTACTGTAGTTTGGCTACTGTAGTTTGGCTACTGTAGTTTGGCTACTGTAGTTTGGCTACTGTAGTTTGGCTACTGTAGTTTGGCTACTGTAGTTTGGCTACTGTAGTTTGGCTACTGTAGTTTGGCTACTGTAGTTTGGCTACTGTAGTTTGGCTACTGTAGTTTGGCTACTGTAGTTTGGCTACTGTAGTTTGGCTACTGTAGTTTGGCTACTGTAGTTTGGCTACTGTAGTTTGGCTACTGTAGTTTGGCTACTGTAGTTTGGCTACTGTAGTTTGGCTACTGTAGTTTGGCTACTGTAGTTTGGCTACTGTAGTTTGGCTACTGTAGTTTGGCTACTGTAGTTTGGCTACTGTAGTTTGGCTACTGTAGTTTGGCTACTGTAGTTTGGCTACTGTAGTTTGGCTACTGTAGTTTGGCTACTGTAGTTTGGCTACTGTAGTTTGGCTACTGTAGTTTGGCTACTGTAGTTTGGCTACTGTAGTTTGGCTACTGTAGTTTGGCTACTGTAGTTTGGCTACTGTAGTTTGGCTACTGTAGTTTGGCTACTGTAGTTTGGCTACTGTAGTTTGGCTACTGTAGTTTGGCTACTGTAGTTTGGCTACTGTAGTTTGGCTACTGTAGTTTGGCTACTGTAGTTTGGCTACTGTAGTTTGGCTACTGTAGTTTGGCTACTGTAGTTTGGCTACTGTAGTTTGGCTACTGTAGTTTGGCTACTGTAGTTTGGCTACTGTAGTTTGGCTACTGTAGTTTGGCTACTGTAGTTTGGCTACTGTAGTTTGGCTACTGTAGTTTGGCTACTGTAGTTTGGCTACTGTAGTTTGGCTACTGTAGTTTGGCTACTGTAGTTTGGCTACTGTAGTTTGGCTACTGTAGTTTGGCTACTGTAGTTTGGCTACTGTAGTTTGGCTACTGTAGTTTGGCTACTGTAGTTTGGCTACTGTAGTTTGGCTACTGTAGTTTGGCTACTGTAGTTTGGCTACTGTAGTTTGGCTACTGTAGTTTGGCTACTGTAGTTTGGCTACTGTAGTTTGGCTACTGTAGTTTGGCTACTGTAGTTTGGCTACTGTAGTTTGGCTACTGTAGTT
>OZ017791.1:4671830-4746830 GCA_963969325.1 Lycopodina hypogea | reverse complement strand
AATTCCCCATTTCACTATGTTTGCCGCATATCTTCCAACTCCGGATCTTGGTTGGTTGAGTTGCACACATGTATTCCTTGGAATGGTGGACCCTGATGGTTTAGTTGTCCATTGAGTGTTATTTGGTGCAAGTTGGTTGGGAACGAGCAGTGGGTGTTGCTCGCTTGATTTGAGGTTTTCAACAAGTGGTCATAGGGGCCTTCGAGATGGGAGACAAGAAGGTGCATCCTTGACATGAAGGATTTCATGTCAATGCTCCGACACAATATTTACCATGACACCCTCCCTTTAGTGAAGGTGTAGAGCTTAGGCCACTCACAGCTTTGTCACCGAATACAAAAGTCACACAATTGTTTGAATATATTGCCTTAAATAGTTCTTGGATTTATAAGCCTCTCATCAATGACCTTCAATAAAAGTGATGCATATTTCTGTAAAGCAGAACTCTTAGACAAAGGAAAAATTCCTCTAATTAGAGTCACTGAACCCTACTTTATACTTTTTGAAAAACCCACAAGTCAAAAAGTTTTTGTAAAATTTGGTATATCTTTAATTGTTTAAAAATATTGTTAGCATAATTTTAAAATATAATGTCATATAGTAGCAGAATAAAACAAGCCAAACAATGGTTTAGGCCATTGAATTGCACATTCATCCTCATACTCGATGAAAATCAGGATTTCATAATACAGTTTGTGTATATGAACAGTGCAAGAAAGATCACCCATACATCAAATTTCCTTTGTACTGAATTGTTGTAATTTCACACAAACTGTCAGGTGAAATTCCAATGAAATGACAGATATACCTTCACGTGTCTGAAGGTCCAATGACATGTAGAGTGCATTTCACAGATGAAAGATTTTACTTATCCACAGAGATGTGGATGTGTCCTACAATGGTAGATGTTGATTTTCACGTTACTCTAATCCTAGATTTGACTTAATAGCTCAAACTCCTTACTAAGGTCACAATGTAAATAAAATTTAGATGTGAATGTGATCATTTTCAGTGCCTAATTGTCCACACATATTTGCTTTGATCATGACTTAATATGGACATAGAAATATGATTTATACATAGATTTATGAAGGCTAGAGCTTAAACTGCGTAGGAAGATAGATTACACAAACTGAGCTAGCCACAGCTCCAACCACACCACTCGCACACTTAATTACCTTGTAATCTAATGCACATACCAATATGGAAGGATTTTATTACATCCTCAGAATTCAGTTCTCAGAATTCAAATGAATTTCTTGGAAAACTGAAACTAATCCACAAACACACAATAACATCAACATGTTGATATCCAACACCTTCAAATATCAACACCTTTTTAGGCTTCTAAAATGAGACAAAAATTAGTGTCCCAATGAGGCATTCTTCCAGTAGATACTGTGTGGAATGGATGTGGTCAAAATAACAAAAAAAAATTGTATCACTAGAGGACCATTTGCAGCTTTGCCTGCAAGGTTGGACTGTTCATCTGATTTGTTTTTGCTCGTCAATTTTCCATAACTCAATCATAATTCAGCAATTATTAAGAATTTCAAGGTGCACAACATTTGTATCTTTTAATCAGAGGATCTATCATTGGTTGTGTGGAGATGAGATGCCAATGACTGAGCACACATACTCTATTGGAAGCTTATCAAGATGAAAATTAGAATCCACTCAGAGAACACATTAGGGCACTAAGACAACTGATCTGCAAGGTAATCTGATACCAACCCACCAACACCTACTCATTTTTCCAACAGTAGCAATGTATCAGAAGAACAAAATAAATAGAATAAATGAGTTAGCCATTGAATTAATTACACATCCTTATTTAAATGATCAAGAAATTGAAATTGTATAAACGCATATTGATCCTTGACATTTTTAGTTTGATGGCACCTACTAACATGTACTAGTGACAGTGGTACAAGTACTTCCTCTACTGAACATAAAGTTCTATTATTTCAATGGCAATGTCTTCATTGGTTCTGATCTCATCACAACACACTCTCATCTCTATATCTTCAGTGGTGGCCTGTGGTAGTTGCTTGTAGAACCATGGATGACTGTTGAAGGAGCATTATGTACTTTTAAACCCACAGCCAGCTCCATCCCACAGTGGGTCATCACCATGAAATCCTCTTACATTCTATATCTATTACTGGAAGCATATACCCAGCATTGCTCAGCCAATCTATATATATTAGAAGACCTATGTATGTATGTATGTATGTATGTATGTATGTATGTATGTATGTATGTATGTATGTATGTATGTATGTATGTATGTATGTATGTATGTATGTATGTATGTATGTATGTATGTATGTAAATATATATGTCCGTTTCTCAAAATTTCTCTGTTAGATTTTGACCAAACTTTTAGGGATGGAGGAGACCCACCCTGAGATGGTTTTAAGCCAGGTGGTATGTTTGGGAAAAAACAGAATCTTTCTGTCTGTCTGTCTGTCTGTCTGTCTGTCTGTCTGTCTGTCTGTCTGTCTGTCTGTCTGTCTGTCTGTCTGTCTGTCTGTCTGTCTGTCTGTCTGTCCGTCTGTCTGTCTGTCTGTCTGTCTGTCTGTCTGTATGTTTGTACCATCATTCCGGCCAAACTGGTAGGTAGATTTCTCTGAAATTCGGCATGATGATGGGTTTTGACCCAACTTAAAACATGGGCTAAAAATTTCACAAAATAGTTACCATGGTAATGAGAAAAAGCCACACCAAAAAAATGGTAGGATATGCTTCCCTCTGTTAGATTTTGATCAAACTTTTAGGGATGGAGGAGACCCACCCTGAGATGGTTTTATGCCATTTGGCATGTCTGGGAAAAAACAAGAGCATAACTACTCAGCCACTCAACATGCACACGCACATGCACGCACGCATGCACACACACACAATCACACAATGGGGAGGGGGTCAAAATCAAGCCCTTAAACTGCCACAACCCCCGAGGGAAGAAGAACCAATGTAGTGTGCTATGTTGTGAGTGAAATTAAATGAAAAGAATCTGTAAATTCCCTCCCTAGGGTAGTTTCTTAGTTGGACCTATCTATGTTTGCACAGAGTATAGTATAATCATTTACAAGGAAGCATAACATAAAATTGGATATTATACAATATATAAAGAAAGGGATACATGTATATAAATTTAGGCTGCATAACTTCATTGACTTAATGAATGAGTGTTTCCAGCTGTGTTGGATAACCAATATCAGTTCTTTGTGAAGAATTCTTGTCGTAATTTCTTTAGTTCCTGAATATTCACAGTGTATAACAGGTTCATTACTGGAAATAAGGACAGTGTGATATATGACAAAGTTGATACCCAAGGATTGCTCAGACGATTAATGTCAGAACGATTACATGGATTATTTAGATTTTGACCTCCTTGCTCACAAATAAAATATTTTCGAATACTCTCCACTAACTGTGATGAATTCCTAGAAAAAAGTGTAAGTACTGTTAGAGATATAACAGCAAGTACCACATAATAGCAAAACACAATGAGTAGCTTTTTTTCAGCAGTTCCAAATTTGAATGACTCAATCTTCTCATGTTTCTATAAATAAGAATACATTTTAAAAAACCTTAATTTTATCTACTAAACTTTATTTATCTTAAAACATACCTGTGATCTGCTTCTCCTGCTTAATTTGTGCACAGACCAGAATATGATGAGAAGCATGGTACATCCAGATGCTAATATGATGTCCAGGGGAAGGATAAGAGAATAAAATGTAGCATCTCTGCTTGTGCCAGTACACAAAAGTGGAGGAAATCTGTTGGACCTAAACCCCAATCCACCAGAGATAAATTGGAGTTTTGAAGTAGAATTTTCTGATTGCTTCTGAAGATTTACTGCAAAATTGGCCATTGAAGCTATAACTGGGAGCAGTGGAATTAAAATTCCTATTATCACACATGTTATGTGGATATACTTGACTTTGTTCAAGATTCTAGCATGGAATGGAAAAATTACTTTCCAAAACAGAGATGTGATATGGAATAGCCACCATAGTGACATCTGACATGACACATAAGTAAACAAAACTCCTGGAAAGAAAATAATAGTAAAAATATTGTATTAAATTCAATTAACATATATATCTATATCTATCTATCTATATATATATATCATCTATAAAAGCAAAAATCCTTTTGTATGTATGTCCTAGGATCACGTTGAAATGGGTGAATTTATTTTGATAAAACTTTTCAGGCATGATCACTGGGTGCCTGGTTAGGTTTTTCATTTCAAAAAATTCTTTAACTGGCACTCCTCATGGGGAAATAAAGGAATTTAAATTTTCCATGCAAAAAAAAAAAAAAAAAAAAAAAAAAAAAAAATGTGTATATATATATATATATATATATATATATACATATATATATATATATATATACATATATATATATATATATATATATATATATACATATATATATATATATATCATGGTCCAAAATGATTAAAGGTTAACTGAACAGGAAAAATATTTTTTACCATCTTATCTTGTTGTCCTTGATGCATAACCTGGTATTAAAATATTTAGAAAATTTTGGTCCGATAATCATGAAGAAAAATTAGCTTCAAAAAATTACTTCCTGTGAGAGTGTATCTCTTCATTGACTGCACAAGGGGGACAACTGCAGTAAAAAAATCTTATATAATTCAACAAACTTCATCAATTCCTCCAGTTAAGAGGCGGAATTCTGCCAGTAAGTCCATGATTGGTAGCAACATATTGACATCTAGCAAAATATCAACTGAAAAAGAGTTGTGGAGTAGGAATCTGAAAGAAAAAGTGAAGAGATTTGTCCCTTGGGAGAGTGCAATAATTATTCATACCTTCAGATTTTATTAATACTGATATTCAGTTTCATCTATCTCTGATTCAGGTACAGAAAATGACAATCAAAGAATTCTTATTTGTCATGATAAAATATAGCTATTTACAAAATATTTCTTAGCTTTGGCTATTTTTGGTGTGGAGATAGATATTTAATAGCTAGCAATAGCTACAGAAAATGAGGATCAAAGAATTTTTTTATTTGTCATGGTAGTACTTGCTAGCTAGTTTGCCATTTTTGGTGTGGAGCTAGATATTTAGTAGCTAGCTAGCTATATAGCAAACTGTGTAATTATTCTTTTTACACCTGGTTATAACATCTATAGCTAATAGCCCAGAGCAGTTACTATCTATAAATGTTAAAACCAAGTGTAAAAAGATAAATTGCATACTTAGCTAGCTACCTGAATCAGAGCAGGATGAAGCTAAAAAGGAATCAGTGTCACTATGCTTTAAAATTATTAGAAATTATTGCACTATCCAAAGGGAAATCTTCATTTATTCCTTCAGAAAATATGGGTTTTCAGATTAGCTACTCCACAGCTATTCTGCAGTTGCTATCTCACTAAAGTATCAATGTACTGCTGCCACTCCTGGACTTACAGGCAGAATTGGGGTTCCTGACTCCACGAATTATTGAAGTTTGTTGAAGTTTGTTGATGTAGCCTATTGCCTTCGTTAAGTTCTCACTGCAGGTGTCCCCCTTGTGACATCAATGAATAGTTACACCCCCAACAGGAAGTAAAATTTGTAAGCTAAGTTTTCTTCATGAATATAGGACTAAAATTTTTCCAAAATTTTTTATACCAGGTTATGCATTAAGGACAAGATAAGATATGGACCACCTGGATTCAAATCTAAGTTGTTGTTTTTTTTCTTTCTCTGTCCTAATTTTCTTAACCAAAAGTGGCCAAAGCTAGCTAGCAAGTATTTTACAAATCGCTAGATTTTACCATGACAAATCAAAAAGTCTTTGATCCTCATTTTCTATATGTGAATCAGAGCTCGATGATTCTGAAATGGAATCTGGTCTCGGTCCCAGACCCCTTTGTTCACAGTACTGGATATATAGCATTACCAGCACGAAAAAATAAAGTGGGTCTGGTGACTTGCCTGTGTATTCCGTGTCCTATCGCCGGAATGTCTGTGCCAACCAAAATGATTTTATAATGAGGTTTTAAAACAGCCATACCTACCGCTAAAGTGACTAAATGTTTCTGACGCCACCCCCATTACCTGGTGCTATATATTTATTCTCTAAATATAAGACTTCATGAATATGTAGTTCTGGTTAACCAAATGAGTGGATGTGGCTTGTATGGTTGCATTCAATAGATGCCTAAAGAACACGGAATGCACAGGCAAGTTACCAAACCCACTTCATTTGCGTGCTAGTGATGCAGTACATCCAGCGCTGTGATTAAAGGGGTCCAGGACCGAGACTAAGTGGAATCAGTGTTACAGTCTCTAAAATTATTGCCCTCTCAAAAGGGAACTCCTCACTTATTCTTCAGATTCGCTATTCTGTAGCGCTTCTTCAGTTGCTATCCCTTCTGCTGTTTCTATCTCGCTAGGTATCAATGTGCTGCTACCACTCCAAGACTTACTGGCAGAATCTTGTATCTTGATTCAAGTAATAGTTTAAGCTAGTTGAAGTAGCGTATCATTTTCACTGAGTTTTTGTAGCTTCTATCCCCCTTGACATCATTTAAGAGTTACACACCCACGGTAAGTAAATTTTATAATCCAGGGTTCTGTCAAGAATTTACACCAAAAATTTCCAAATTTTTTATACCAGGTTATGCATCAAGGATAGATAAAACATTTAAAAAAAATAATAAATAAAATAAATAATATATATATATATATATTTTTTTTTTTTTTTTTTTTTTTCATTTCAGTTACCCTTTGAGGGGAGGGAGGGTAGAATGCCACATTAATTTTTTTTTCTTTGGTATAAATTCCATTTGTTTTCAACATGAGAAAGAAATTGGGAAATTGGACTTAAATATGGTGTGCTCAAAGAGGAATATATTTTTGCATAGCTATAGCCTTATAACAGCACTATGTACCTGATATGACACAAAAGGGAGTGACACTTCTCAAACTTTCAAGTAGACTCCTAGATGAGCAGAAGAGTGTATTTCTGTCCATGTAGTTAACCATGACAAGTAACCCTAAATATGGAATATATATTTCTTTTTTACAATAATGACTATCACAAGAACAAATAACTTACCAAAGGCCAGAGAGTCAATGGACAAATACACCACCAAGATTGAGGGGAAAATAAACCTGAAATAATGAATGATTCAATACAAGATTGATATTAACAACAAAAATAAATAAAGGAATTGTTTTTCACTTCCAGTTATGAATTTTTATAGACATAAAATGCATCTCTTAAGGGGAGTAGCCCACAAAAATGAATTATTTATGTTGTGATAAATCTCTCATTCTCCCTTATATTCTATATCTTACTGTTTTTTAGCAGCAAAAAAAAATACCCAGCTTATTCCAAGTGCTTTCCAATGACTGTAAATGCAATGTGATAGAAAGCTAAGTGAATGGTTATTAATTTTCCAATTGTCCTTCCTTGCCTCCCTACCACCCTCCACATAGTCACATAAAATCAGTACATATTGATAACAAATTAGTAACAACAATTAGCAAAAGAAGCCATCATAAGAACTTTTTAACAATAAAAATGTGAGGCAACATTTATCTTGGACTCCAGAAGAATTGCTATCATAACTGGAAGTGATTGGTCCCTCTGCCCTCATGGATATGCCTGGAAAAGTTGGAGAGTTGTACTTCACATTGACACATCTGGTAAAGCTCGTTAAAGCTAGCAGTAGATATATTAATGGATGTGTGAAACAATTGTGAGGAATATTATATCAGAAATCAATTTTTATCACTCAAAGCAAGTTCAGCAAAAAGGTTCAATTTTTTTAACTTGCTATCATTGAGTTAACTAACACTGATGCTAAAATATTTCTGAGTATAGGTTTAAAAAATGTGAATCTACACCATAAATAGCAAACTGCATTAGTTCACACTATTATTGCTGTTAGGGTCAGCCATTTCTACTACTTTTGCCATAGATATTATTATCATCTAAATAGAACAGTTTTAGATATAAAAATAAATTGTATGCAAAATGCAATAAGATAAATTATAAATTTACTCCTATTCCCCTTTGATAAACTATCATGCAGTTACATTATCCTGCATGTTTTAGTTTTAGTTGTTCTTCTTTTTTTTTTAATTATAAGGCTACATTAAGACTATCTGCATCAATGTATAATGTAAATAAACCAACCCCTAAAATAATTTTTTTTTTTTTCTTTTTTTTTTTTTTTTTAACACTTAATGTAAACAAGTGAAGATATAAAAATAATTGGTTCCTTCTCTACCCCACCACCTCATCATTCCACAATCATTATATGCTTACTTGTGTGATCTTAATTTTAAAGGTTGCTCCCCTTATGTGATTTGAAGTGGCATAAAGATAAGGGGGTAAATAAATATTACATTTCTACTACTTTTGTTTTATAAATTTACCCTTACTCTCCTTGATAATCTGTCATGCAGTCACAATATCCTGTCTTTTTGTTTTTTATAAGGCTAATTATGACTATGGCATCAATGTAGAGTGTAAATAAACCAAGCCCTAAAATAAACAAACAAACTTAATATAAACAAGTGAAGATATAAAAATAATTGGTTCCTTCTCTACCCCATCACCTCATCATCCCACAATCCTTATATGCTTACTTATGTGATCTTAATTTTAAAGGTTGCTCCCCTTAAGTGCTTTGAAGTGGTATACACATTAGGAGGTAGGTAAATATTAATCAATGTCATGACAAACTATAGAGCCCCTAAAAATAGCTCTTGGCATGACTATTGATACAATTACTGTTAAATTTATTAATACTGTGGAAAAGTGAAAGAGATTTTGTTTGAATAGTTAAGAAACCAAATTATTGTTTTATATATACTTTTAGGCCACTTAGATTTGAAAAAACTCTTCTTTTTTTAATGTATTCATATATTAAAAAATAACTTAAAGAAATTTGAACACCACTGAGCAAAGAAATGCTTTAAAAGATATATTTTTGACATTTAACTAAAGAATTAGATTAATTATACAAAAAAAAAACAACAAATTATTGGAGATTAGGAGTGGTAATCTCTTGATGTCATGGGTTTCAAGTCATGTTACCTTCGACATGAATTAATAGCATTCAAAATGATTTAATGGGATATAATGTGTTCAGAATTGTTCTGCATAACACTTGTATGTGGTGTGCCTGTGGATGAGTGTTGAATGAGGCAAATAAAATTACTATGGAATAGAAGTATACTACTTATGTTGTTTTTGTTATTTTTTCATACATAATCATGCATACATACATGTGAGATGGCAGCTAACAGTAATTCATGCATATCAACAGAGAAGAAAATTTGACAGTGAATAAAAAATATGTCAACAAAGCAGTATCTATATATGGATGTGTCCCTCATCTGAAAATTGATGTTTTAAGCAATTCATTATTTATATTCACACAACTTTTAACTCAGTTACTTCACCAACTGTGGTATGGAGTAAAGTGTTATGTATACAAATATTATAGTAGCAGCAATAGCAACAACAAAATTAACAACAAATAAAACAGTCATAAAAAAAATTAATTTTTTCTTTTATCAACTCTAGTTATATACATGCTTCACGATACATATACTGTATTTATAAATTCACTGAAGTGTTATAAAACAGCAGAGTAAACCAATGAAAACTGACAAGCTTGGTATATTAAGTAGTAAATACATTGCCCCCACCTTCCATTTGGCATGCAGACATTATATCCTGTACAGCACTTTTGTATGGCTATTTATCACTAATTGCATAAAAAAACATTAAAAGAATCCATACAGGCAAATACATACTATTTTGTGTGCCAAGAGAATTGTTTGCATTTATTCTCAACTTATGACTTGAAATTTCCACTGTCAGTACCTTACTATTTAATATCCAAGAATTATTTTAATGCTTTCCAAAATATTAATGATTATACTGAATAATAAATACTAGAAAAGTGCCTATACTATAGACTGAAACAACAAAATTATCTTTCTATGATTTAAGATTATTGTTATTTGTTTGTTCCTTGTCACATACCAGATACTAGGCCTACGGTAGGAATAAAAAAAATGTTTTAAAAACTGAAAGAAAAAAGACTGAAAGAAAGAAAAGGGATTTAAACTTGGTTTTGCTGACATATTAAAAGTGTGTTTACGTAATTGTGGTTAGTAGTATTCATAATGTAGTTTGGTGGCTGGTTCTCATGCATGAACTCAAGCTCCCTTTCATCCTGAAGGATATTTTAACATAACACCTGTCCTATAGACAAAGATAACAAAGACATCTCAATATAATTCTAGATCTATTATTTGCTATCTCATCCCAGATGCTATGATCTACAGGGCTCAATAAGAAGCGGGGGGAAATAGAGCTGGAAGAGGTTTGGGCACAGTCTCTTTTATTTAATTCAAAATCGGTTCCTTTTAGTTAGCTACTCATGTCAATTTTAGTTGAATTATTTAATTTGAATTTATCTGAATAATTAATTAAATTATCAATAAAAATTCAATTGAGCCCCACTGCCAATAGAAAGGTGATGACACTCTCCTGCTAGTATGAAGACACATGCAAAATTTCAGCCTGAATGGTGCATCAGTTTGGCTGTAAAAAAATTAATTCATTCATAGAGATAGCTCATTTTTATATCTAGGCTTATAAGTAGATATTAATAATAATAATAATAATAATAATAATAATAATAATAATAATAATAATAATAATAATAATAATAATAATAATAATAATAATAAAGATTAATTCTAAATAATGTTAGCAATGACAAGAAAATATAGTGTCACATTGATTACTGCTGAATTTTGATGGATTGAGGAAAGTAGTCAAGAATAACATGAGCAATGATCTCATTTATTTTCTGATGCTATTTTTACAGCTTTGTGCTTAATGTTTATGTACATATACATAGCAAATAGAACATATACTCACATTCTCTTGTGTGCTAGACAAGCTGTTATGATCACTGCTGCTGCAGCTAAGAAGCCAATGAATCCACATATGAAGAGGACCACATCAAGAAAAATGGAAAGTTCTTTGCTACTGAACTGTATCCATGTATAACAACTTGGTGTACAAACAATTGAAGTGTTGTCTTGGTAGAAACCTTCAGAACATTCCAAAACTGCTACTTCAGTTTCATTAGTACTTGAGTGTGTTTCTACAAAAAAAATAAATAAAAAAATAAATAAAAAATAAAGGATTGAAAGAGAAAGAAAAGCAAGAAGCAAACAATGACATGAAATTATCTAAACCTTAAAATAATAATGCCATCATTAGACTTTTTGATAAATAATACGTTTCCTTAACTGAGACTCCTGTATGTTGTATGCATTATCATATCTATGGCTCCTTTTTTTCAACTTTCATTATATTCTGGTTTGGTTTGGTTTTTTAATTTTTAATATGTGGAATTATCTTCCTTTTTACTTAAAAACTCATGAATTACAAATGCATGCATGGTAGGAATAAGGTAACCACTAATTGAAGACGTTCTTTCATATTTAAACTAATCTGAGTACATCCAGCACTCTTTATGCTCTGAGCAAGTGAGGTAATATATATTATTATAGTTACATGTTATAATGTCTATTAACAGCTATGTAGTTTTGCTTTTAAAATAATTAGATAAACTAGTAGATATATAGCTATATAGATATATAAAAACCTATCTCATTTCATGGACATCAACATTACGTAAGTTGATGAAATAATGCCTGCACAAAACACAAGAAAAATGTCAAAATATGATAACAATTTAATATATGTTGATGGATAAGGTGAAGTACAAACCTATATAAAAAAAAGTAAACCAAAGTAGGAAATAAGTAGAATAAACAAAGCAATGTTTTCTACCAAGCGGCTGATAAACATCTAAAATAATTTAGTAGATGTGCAGCTTTTCTATACACTGACAACAAAAAGCTGCAGACCTGATTCCTTACTCCTCCCACCCCTTCCCCCTCCCATAGATATATTGATCTGCATGATTGCCAAGAAAAACCCAAGGCAAAAAGTTGCAAGTGATTCCTCCTGGTGTGAATGAAATCACCATAAATTTTACCTTTCTAATCACAGATGTTATATTTTGGAACACAGCTAAACTATTGTCTTATATTGTATTTATAATTTAGTCAATTTCTGTAACCATAGCTTCCTTATGCTACTTCAGGCATCTCTCCTCATCCAGCCATTCAGCAAAGCTTGTCTTATAGTTGATCTTGGCAAATCAGTCAAAGTTGGGGAAGTGTTGGAAGGCAGCCCCTCAAAGGTCTTTGACCTGGTGGTTCTAGCAAGAACCAATTCAAGTGTAAACTTCTGCTTTCTTGCATTCAAGATGACCTTCTCCTCCAGTGGTGTCTCCCTGCACCCTGTGAACGGACAGTGCATTCCTGAGGATCAATGGCTAATATGATTTGAGTGCAGGTTTGCATGTGACTGATCCAAGTCATGTTCTGGGGACAAATAGGAATCTCATTAGTCAGATTCATGGAATGTATTGGCAGTTTCTATCAGAAGACAACTTTGACAGTTCCAGCCTTCCCAATTACCACATGTAGCCCATTCTAACTGCCTGTGATCCATTCCAACAGCCAGCCTTGATCACTTGGTTGGCTGGTAGATGGCAATTGCCAGGAGTTTTGGATTGGAAGTTGCTGGAGAATGGTCAATGCAGTCTCATCCAACATAACAAAGCACCAAATGCAGTGTATGATGTCTACAAAAAAACTTTTTTTTTAATTATAATTTTTCAATCTTTTTTTTCTTCTCCTTTGCATATATTTGACCAGTGGAAGTCAATTTACCACCATTCTCGATTACTACATCAGTTTTCAGCCAAAATCTATCTAGACATTTCAGGAGATTTCAACCAAATTTGCATACAGACACACCACATTTTCTGTTATCACCAGCAAAGAAAAGCTACAAACAAGATTCCTTGCTCCCCTGCCACCAAAAAGGATATATTCCTCCATGACTGTCTAGAACAACCAAAGCAACAAAAAAAGAAGAAGAAAATACAGCTTCTCATTAGTCAGCATGAATGGCCATACTAGATGGTTTCCCCTGCCATCCAAATTAAATTGTATCAAAATCATTGCTTTTCAGGATTTTTTTGGATTAAAATTTGATTTCCCTTCCCCCCTCTAGTGATGCCACTTTTTTTCAGAATTTTGATCAGTGGAGATTAATTTGACACCTCCACTGCTATTCTATGCAATATGTCAGCTGAAAAGCTGATGCATTGCAATTGAGTTGTCTGCTGCAAGAAATTGATGATGACTTATCCAAACTGTTCACTCAAAGGAATATTCCTTAAGATGCAATGTCTACCTTTTTCCCCTTTATTTGGTAAAGATAGATAAGATATTCATAATTTAATGTGAAACAATCACTTGATCAAATCTCCAACTTTATATATATATATATATATATATACTTTTTTTTTTTTTTTTTTTTTTTTTTTTTAAAGAAAACTGCTTTAACATATAATAGCATTATATTCTAGCATCTATCATAAGCTCATTGAGAGCATCAAGGCCACACATATTGTCTCAAAATACAGCTTGATCATGATGCAAATTATAATACATCATATTTATCATCCTTATTTCAGCATTTTATATAGTGGTGAAAATATTTTCCTACCGCATTCATACCAATCATATTTCCTTTCGCTGTTCCATTGGTGGAGTGATTGTTATTTCTCTCAATACAAGAAGAAGTCTCAGTAGGAAACATCTCGCAGTCTGGGAGGTCAATATCAAGTTGTTCAATGATCCCCCACTCCTCTTGGCATATGATGTCCCTGATCTCTTCACACTGACCAGCTGTAGGTTGGATGGAGACTCCTGACTCAACACACAGCCCAAACAGGTGCAGACACAAAAAAGGAACAGCTTTTCTTTTACATTCAGCACTTGCTCCAATAAAGTCAAGTCCATTTATCAATTGTGGTGCAAACTCCTCCTCATTCCGCCCCACAAAGATATTCCCATCTGGATCAGGGGAACAGTTGGAGGATGTCAGAATATTAGCTAATTCCAATTGGCACATGCCACTGGTAGTAGCATACTGGACTGGTGATGAGCACATGGAGTCATTAGAAGTAGTAGGAGAATTTGCACTGGAATTTAGAGATGCCTAAAATGTAAAACAGATAATCAACATGATAATATTGTAGATAAAGCTTTCCTCTTTATTTCTTTTCTTTTTTACACACCAATTTCAATTCCTTTCCAGCATATATAGAAAAGGAATATTATGAGTAACATTAATAAACTGGACGAAGCTTTAAGGTCAATTCCTAATGTTTATTTGTCAGTATATATTTCTATTAGGATAAGGAAAGAGAACCATGAACAGATTATGATCACCACAAGATAATTTGTAAACTACACTTGTGTTGAAATTAACTACCCATCTGGAACAGCACACTAGCAGACCTTGGCTACATTTTATCTTTAGTCTAACCTTAGATTTTGGAATATAATTAAATACTACAGGCAAGGAGAGTAGAGCCCACACAATAGTGATCAGCAGAGAGAGAACAGCAACTTCCATCCATACTTTATAATTACATTTAGAGAGAGATGAAGGTTCCTGGAGGCTGTATTTCCCTCTTGTTTTGGTTTCTCCAACTGAAGATACACCAATTCGCTCAACGGTTGCGCTAATATTTGGCACTGGTAATTCCTTCTGTTGTTTTCCCATAATTAGGTAACTAGCTGGATCAATAATTGCAACTCTTTTAAGTGGAAACTATGTTTCCTGTTGCAGGACTCACAGGATACTCCTTATTGCATTAACAATTTCCTGCATAAGCAGTATTATTTCGCCTACCTTAACTTGTCCGTCGGCCCAGAGTACAAACTGTCCCCGTTTTCCCCGGGATTATCCCAGTGAACAGCCTCCCTCGGAAGGGTAATGGAAGGATATGTCCTGCCAGGAAATAGATCTCTGCTTAATATATCTCTGTACAGGGAAATTGCTAAATTACAGCTTTAAAAATGCCTAACCATTAAATTATTTTTAAATAATTGGCTCCGTTAACATCCCTCAATCTTCAGATTGGTACACGTAACATCTGGCAAGTCTAAATATTTTTGTTTGCAAAATATTGCTGGAGCTACATGACATTAAGAATGTTCATGAGTGGAGGGAGTAAGCCAGGGCAGAAAAGTTGATTTTTGATTTAACTCCTTCAGTCCAAGCAATATTCGGAAGTTTTTTTTTATGCACCAATGGGAAGAGGTGTAGCCAGGAAGGATCCTGGCCATATCACTCCCAAAGTCATGTTGTGTATGCATACCATGTATTAAGTCTGTCGCTCCAAGGGTGTATCTGGTCAAAGTACTTTTTTTTTTGACCTTATTTTTGACCTGATATGAAAACAGAAATGGGTGTGGTCATATACATGTACTTAAAACATTTCCCAGAATATATTGATTCCAAATATATATGGGTTCATGGGTCTATCTCTCTAGGTTAAAGTGTTTTTTACTGAATTACCATTTTTGGCATATTTAGCTTTACACAGGGAAAAGAAGAGGTATGGCCAGGTGGAACCCAGCCCATGTTACTCAGAGTCAAGTTGTGTATACATACCAAGTTTTAGACCTGTAATTCTAAGGGTTTTTCTGGACAAAATACCATATTAGGCTTTTTCTCATTACCATGGTAACCATTTTCCAAAATTTTTAGCCCATGTTTTAAGTTGGGTCAAAACCTATCATCATGCCTTCGGGCCCAATTATCTGGGAAGAGTTACCAATCAAACAGTCAATCAAACAAACAAACAGAAAGACAGAAAAACAAACAAATTAAGAATTGATAGTTACCTATAATGCCAGAAATTCAGCCCAAAATTCTTAATAAATGAATGATATGGCTGCTTACAATAAAAAGTTACTTTCTACAGCTAATTATACTGAAACATGCAAGATGTTCTAAGGTCTCATCTCCAATGGAAAAGTTTGTTGTTCAGAAGAATTTTCCAAGTGAAGGAAGACATCTGTCCTCAGCAGTAGTGGGGTTGCATTAGATATACCAATCTACAAGTGGCAGACCAGTGAGGGAATTGGTTTTTTATTCCTTCCACCACTCAAACTTATCTATCCAGGAGAAACACCATCCACCTTTTCCAGATAGTAGGAAGTTGAGTAAAGTAATCTTCCCCTCACTGGAAACGTGGTTCTTGATGATTGTGGTATAGTGGAACTTCCCTAAATGGACTCTCTGAAATAGGGACAACCTCTATACAATAGATAAACAGTAAGACACTGATGGATTCCCTACAAGAGCTAATCAATCAGTACCTCTGATAAAGTTCCCTCCTAACTCCCAGCAATGGACAAAAGCTGGGGCAGCTTCCAATAAATCCAGTGAAAAAGGACCTTCAGAAGGGACAAAAACCACACCCCCAGACTTTTTGTGAACTGATGCCCCAGCCTTTTTGTGAAATTGATGAACAAAATTAAAGAATAAAGATACAAACACTTTTGCTAAGTGAGGTGAATGAAAATGGAAGATTCTCCAGCAATTCCTTTTGTATCTCAACATAGGATTTTAGTTGCTACAGCCTTGTGGGTACATTGTTTCCAGGAGAAAAAAATCAACAATTCTATTCACACTTTGCAGCAGAATCCCTTGCTAATCTCTCTCTGCAATAACAACACAGTAATTATTAATATTTCTTTTAAAAAAATAATAAATAAATAAATTTAAAAATAATAATAATAAAATTTAAAAAAACCAAAATAAAAGCAAAGAGGGCATGCCATTGAGTCTTGCAACAGGGCATGAACAGTAAGTTAATATAATATGTTCCTAATTTATCATTCCTGATCATCACCTTAATTCATCATTCCTGATCATCACCTTTGTTGCTTTCCCCCACATTCTCTTTCTTATCATTATATCAAAAGAAAATATCCTTATATATATATATATATATATATATATATATATATATATATATATATATATATATATACTCCTCCCCCATCCCCTCCACACCTGATAGTAATAAGTAGATCTAATCAGCTGTAGTAACATGAGAGATTACTACTATGACATTAATAAATAATTAGTGGTTGATCTTGGGCAAACCTTTGATAGAGGACAATAGTACAACCATGTCTGTCACTTTTAAATTTTAATAAACTGGGGTGTTGGTCCTGGAACCCCAGGTTTTAAAGTTTATTTCCAGTAACACAGGCCGGCAAGGAGTTAGTGAAAATAATTAAGTTTTATGCTACTTCTGCAGCCAAAGATAATTTTTTTTTTTTTTTTTTTTTTTTTTTTTTTTTTTAATTCATCCTGAGGGATTAATGAATCTGTGTACGTTTGGAACATATTTGGTGCAAAATGGTATATTTCACTTCGTTTCGTGTAATTTTAGAGGTTGTCTGGTAAAAATTGGCGTCTCATCTGCAACACTGCTACCCCTCGTCTTGCTGGTCAGACCCTTTACCCAACCGTTGCTCTGGTAATCTGGTAAGGCATCGCTGTAAGTGCAAGGTCTGACTAGCAAGACTGCTACTCCCTCCTAGCTCCCTCAAAGTCTACCCAGACTTCCCATTTCTTTGTATTAAAGTATATCTTCTCATGACCTTAACTGTGAGTAATAGGGAGGCTGCTCTTCTGGGCAATGTGGGACGCACCAGTGAAGGCAAGGCTTGAAGTTCTAACAAATTCATGTATTTAAACACATGCGTTTCTCTGTGCAGAAGCTGCAAATATTTTGTGCGAGTTTATGGAGGTAGCTTTCCACCATATCTTGTACATCAGGGGAATATACCAAGCAAGTAAGAAAAGAGTTACCTGTACTTCAGTATATGAATACTCCATTTCAATGTGCCAATAAAATATATTTAGAAATGACTGAGATGATTTCAAGCAAATTTGACTGAAAAAATAGCTGCTTCAAAGATTAGAAGAATGAAAATTGAGAATGCCCATTTATAGGATTTCGTATAGGATTATGGTGGTAATCCAGGCTGGTCATCCTAGCTCACACCATAAAAGGAGGAGGTTTAGGTATGAAGTTGACCATTGGCTGGAATATTAGCTTCATTTCTCCACAGAGCTGTCTATTGTGACACTTAATGATCTAGTGATTGCATATTGGTATGACTTATTATATAGAAATGGGGGAAAAGGGAGAGAAGATGAGGTATTGTAGACCCTCCATTTTGTACCATGGTCATGATCAAATGTGATTATCATTCATGTTAGACTTGTTTGAGCGACGACGGAAATACAATGTCCCAGTGCACATGTGCGTGCACCCTGAACTCAATCAGTATCTTAGGGACCTGCTGGCTGGAGTGAAACCAATCCTAGGCCAGGGGCAAGTCAAGGTCATTGCCATTTCCATCAGAAATAAGGTGATCAGTATTTCAGAGTAATGATCATCTTGCCAATATATTTTGTTATGTTTACATCTTAATATTAAGAACTAGCAGAAAATTTCTGGTTTTGATTGGCGTGGCAGTTGCCATCAACATAACTGTTATTTCAGTTCATGAACACTATCGCACTGGCCATAGCACTGGCCATAGCACCACATAGCAATTTAATCAATCGCATGCTGCATTTACTGGACAATTTGATGGTAGATTGCATCTTTTTTCTGTCTCCATGATATTTAATTTTCATATGCTGAGTTAAAAGCATAGAAACATTGGAAAATAGGTAAAAACGAAACCACACTAAAAATGTATCCCAGTCAGGTTTACCAGATGAATGTTTGAAAATGTGGTACATGATCTTTGCATGGTCCAGCTTTACATTTATGCTAAATTTCTGATCATTTGGACTGTGAATGCGTGTTTTTATAAGGAACACGTAAACAGATGGTCCTTACTTAAATTATAAAATATTGTGTTTAATATATTAATTGGTATTTGTGCTTCTCTAAATATAGGAACATGAGCCTATTGAGCAGTTTACTTTCGACATTTACCAACTCAATCATGAGGCACTCACGTATGTACACAACTAATCATTGTAATTTCCGTTGTAAGTTTGTTCCTCATCTCTCTCCACCTCATTTAGTTACTTTTCTAGACCAGATTGAAACACTGTCATAAGGGGGTGATGGTCAAAGTCATTCCATCCGAATTGACTGTAACGTCCCAACCTGGCCCCCTTGGATCATTTTTGGCATTTTTTTATCCTGACATGCCCACAGTTAAGGTGTGAGCAGCTAACCTAGAATTATTTAGCTAAAAGCCATCCTCACTATAGGATGTATCTACACCAAAGAGGGGATTTCATTTGGTACAGTGGATTGGTGTGAAGTGGTGTGAAGTGGCGTGGCTAAGGGTGACCTAGACCATGGCTAAGGATTTGACCTACATACCATTTTGGGCATATTTTGCCTGAAATGTCTTGACACGACTGTTCATGCCAAGTTTTCGGTCTCTAGGTCTAAGGGTTTGTACTGTGATCAGATGACCCAATGTTTTTAAGCTAACTGTGTCAAATAATTACTGTAATACTTATCAAGACCAGCAGAAAACTCAACCTATGGGTTGATTTTCAGTTGGCCTCTGGCCTTCTGTAGTTTGCTTAGTGTTTTATTCATGGGGTGGGGGGTTTGTGGGGCATTTCTAAAGTAAATATTATGAATACATCTCTGATAATTTAGCTGGGATAAATACAGAGAAGGAGGGGCACACTGGGATTTCTTCCCTGAAGAAATTCCCCCCCCTTAAATTTGACTCAATTGGCAATGATTAATGATGGCCTTCATGATAATATCACTGTATGTAGTAATAATTATTAAATTGATGTTCAAAGTTAATGCTCAAAACTTTATTATCTGATTCTGCCCTTTCAAACACTTAAATGTTCTCAAAATTAGCACTACCTAACTTTGGCCCTTCAATAGAGATTCACATTAGTCTGCTCTGTAGAGTGGACAAACATTTTGGCCTACCACAAACAAAATCAAAATAAACCTTTTGCTAACATGGTATGTAAAAAGGGGAGGAAAGAAAAAGATCATGAAAAAGGGAAACGAAAAGCATTAAATTCGGATCTTAAATATTTAGGCACCATATTCGTTGTTATTTTTCTTGTTGCATGGGACAACCCACCCCTACCCCGGGTTTCCCCACCCCGCCCCCCTCCCCTGCCAAAAAATCCTGTATTGATCCCTGATTAGTGTCCTTTTGAACTCACCTGGGTTTTAATGCATTCCTGTTATGCATAGGGCTGTGGGGGGGGGGGGGGGATGTTCTAAAGGAAATATTGTGATGCTCCTCTAGTGCTCTAGTGTCCTTTTGAACTTGTTGTGTGATCAGATTAGTGTGATTTGTAAAACTACTTGCTTTTTAGTTGTTAGTTTAGTTTTAGGGAGTTCTTTTTTGTTATTGTTTACTGTTGTTGTTATAATGCTATAATTTGCTGTAGATGAAAGAGTTAGTCTGAATTAGTGTGTGTGTACCCATGTGTGCAGTGTGTGTGTGTGTGTGTGTGTGTGTGTTGGTGCACATATAAAAGTTCCTTCCTTTTCTCTTCTGTTGTATTTCTGAACATTTAGAGATGAATACTCTTTGCAGCAGTTGGAGAGAGCCTTCCGATCAGTGCTGCTCACCATCAGCACCAGTGAGGCAATACTTAAGCCTCTGCCCCCTGGTATGTTATCACTCTGTCTGTCTGTCTGTCTGTCTGTCTGTCTGTCTGTCTGCCTGTCTGTCTGTCTGTCTGTCTGTCTGTCTGTGTATCCTTGATTCAAGCTTGAACACTAGACCACAAACCCATGCATAGTTTGAATCAGTATAACCAGGGGAACGTCATGAACATAACATCCTAAAATGGTACTTCTCCAGAAGAAAAAAAATGGAGCTACAGGCCTAAAACTTGGCATGCAGACAGAACTTGACTCTGCGAATAACATGGGGTGGGTCCCATCTGGCCACATCTCTTCCTCTTTGTGTGTAAGGCTAAAAATGCCAAAAATGGTACTTCTAAAAGATGTGATGATTATTAATTCATGAACTTTGAAATTGTGTGGTTATGCATATGGAAAGGGATGACCTTTCATGGTGTTACTGTTGAGTTAAGAATCTCCTTGTGTTGCTGATTTTGTGAAAGTCAACTTCTGATGCTCCTGAATTCAAATAACTTTAATAGCATGTAATGAAAAGAATTCATTGGGTTTTAGAAAATAGCTAACAACATTCAATGACATGGACAGTTCCGTTGCAAAAGTACTTTGACCTAATCACATGTATGCTTTTGTTTTAAAAGTCTACAACATACCTCAAAGCAAACACTTTTGTGACTTCAGACCACCAAAGGTGGCCTGAAAAACTGCCCATAGGGCGAGTTTATCACTAGTATTATTAGTGACTAATACTTAGTGACAGATTGGGGGTGTGGTTGTGGTAAAAAGAAGGAGTGGAGGGGAGAGACATCTGCAGCATTGACATGTGACTCTTGTAATTGTAATTAAACTATGACACTCCAGACCAAACATTTGCTAATGAACATATTTACACAATGGTTCCAGATTGTCCTTTTTCAAATATTAATAACTGAACACTCCCCACCAATTATTTTCTAGAATTCTAAGAAAGGTTAAACAACACTTAATCTCTAAAAAAAAAAAAAAAAAAAAAAAAAAAAAAAAAAAAAAAAAAAAAAAATTTTGTAATAGCTGGTGTGCATATCATATTTTGCCATTGTCAATCAGAAGTACCATTTTTGGCATTTTTACCTCGCACACCCGTAAGAAGAGGTGTGGCTAGGTTACCCAAAAGTTATGTATCTAAAATTTATCCTTGATGAAAGACATGTCTACACTGAAGAGCGAGAGTTTATTTAGCACAGTGGTTTGGCAGGGAGTAGATAAAACAAACATACACACAAATTATTTCACATTTCCAGTTGTATAACAAGTTTTTAAACAAAATATAGACTATTACAACCCATCAATTTCATCAAATCACTATTTTGTTCAACTTTTTAAATGTTGACCTCTATCCTGTATGTTGCACACACTGCATAAGACTGCAGCTTCGTGGTGTTGCTCCACACAACTAATGAAGGCAACAACTCCATGGAGGACCTAAACTCAACCACTGTTAGTATCTTCATACTGTTATTGTTAATTTCTAAAATTGATCTCTAACATTTTTTTTTTTAAATACTAATTTCCATAACTTGCCCACTATATTTATTTAACTCATCATCACGAGGTCTGTACGATGTAATCGTCATGTCCTGGAGTACTCTTATCTAATCCCAATATCAACACGTGTGAAAAGCAATTATGGTGTGGGCTTTCCCAAGTAATAAATGACAAAAAAGGAGAAAATCAAATAATTGTACTGATGTGTTAATATTATCATTATGTTTGCATCACTATGTACATAAATTTGTATGTATATATATTTATAGTTTCCATGGGTATTGGCTGATCAAAAGCAGCAGCTGCAACAGTTTCCTGCTACTCAAACCACACCCCTCAAGTGTGTTACAAACAACATTCTCAAGGTACTGTAGACCTGGGGCATGCCCAGTGTGTGAGCCACAGTCACCTGATCTGTGTGAGGTGATAGTCTGTGTGTGACTCAATGTTTTGTTGTTTTTTCCTTTGTAGATGCAGTTCTATGTGAATAGCAAAGAGCAAACTGATATAGCATAGCTGTAGGTATTACATAACAACTACTCACCATCTACACTATAAAGATTGAATAGTTTGTCTGGTTGTGTATGTGTGTCCGAGATTTATGCTTGAATAGGTGGAGTTAGACCCACAAACCCACATATATTTAAAGTAAGTGATACTAGGGGAACGTTTAAGGATATCTGTATGGCCACACCCCTTCCTGTGCTCAAAATAGCCAAAAATGGCACTTTGGCCAGATAGAATGCATAGGGCTACAGTTTTAGACTTTGTAACTCTGGCAGTAACATGGCCTGGGTCCCACCTGGCCACACCTCTTTCTCTGGGTGTAACAGGCTAAAAATAGTTTGAATGTATGCAGGTTGTTTGTTGTTGTTTTATAGACGAAAGCAGAGGGGGGGGGGGAGGAACTCGCCCCCTCCCCCCCCCCCCCCACCCTTGGAGATTAAGGAGGACCTTAAGCTCAAAGTTGAGCTTCAACTTAAACATTGATAAATGAACTATACTCCTCATAATAGTGGCTTGTACTCAAAAGGTGGATTTCTGTGTGCTTTAAATAACAAAATATTTGGGGAGGGGGTGGGGAGTGAAGTATGGCGGCAGTGGTGTGAAAAAATGTTACAAGAGGGAATGTAGTTTTCTAACTGCTCTATGTGGACTATCAATTATTTAATCAACCATACAGTGCTGGATGCAATTAAACTCAAAGCTTTGTCGCAGCTATAAAATTATAATTTTTTAATTATATTTTTATAAAGGGATTAACCATTAATTAAGGGGAAGGCACCCATAACTCATTAATTATTCATGATATAGCTACTATATACCATAACTTTGTTGTCATTCAACCCCTACCATTAATTCTATTGCCAAATGAAAGCTTAGTTTAAATGCATTTTAATGATATGCTTTATGACATGTTCGAGTGTCCCACAAAATATGATCTCAAGTCCTCCATGAGAACACTAGCCCCACAACTAGTAGCACCCCCTATGAAGTCATTCCCTTATGTGTGAGAGTGGACTTTGGTGACTAAGAGATTATTTAAGTGTTTTGGTTAGGCGCAAAACACTTTTTTTTAAAAGAGACCTAGAAGTACACAAGCAACTTGAATCTGGTATGGAAATGGGTTGGGTAACACTAGACCAAACATTTTCCTGTGGGTATATCATAACCTGGTCAAAGTTGAGTATATGCTGCTAGTATATATATATATATATATATATATATATATATATATATATATATATATATATATATATATATATAAGGGGATGTCTGTCTGTATGTTTTTACCATCATTCTGGTCAAACCTGAGGGTGAATTTCTCTGAAACTTGGCATGATGATAGGTTTTGACCCAACTTAAAACATGGGCTAAAAAATCTGGAAAATGGTTACCATAGTAATGAGAAAAAGCCAAAAATGACATTTTTTGGCTAGAAAAACAATTGGAGTTACATGTCTAAAACTTGGTATGTATATATAACTTCACTCTGGGAGTAACATGGGCTGGGTCCCACCTAGCCACACCTCTTTCTTTCCCTGTGTAGGGCTATAATATGCTAAAAATGGTATTGCAGCAAAAACACTTGAACCTAGGGAGTCAAACCAGTGAACCTATATATTATTTAGAATGAATATAATCTGAGGAATGTTTTAAGTATATTTATATAACCACACCCACTTCTGTTTGTCAGGCCCAATAGAGGCCAAAAATGGTACTTTGGCTAAAACCAACCCTTGGAATGACAAACTTGATATATGGTATGTATATACAAAACTTGGCCTTGGAAGTAACATGGGTGGGATGGCTACACCTCTCCCCATTGGTGTGTAAAATAAAAAAAAAAATTCCAAATAACACTTGGACCAAAGGAGTTAGATCAACAAACACACTTTAATATATATTTTGGTTTGTAAATATGTTTGTGTCTAGGCATCACGGCAAAACACTTGGACCTAAAAGGCCAAAATTCGGTATATACTCTCCTAGAACCCGGGTGAGCATTATTAAACACATGTGGGCATAGTAATAGGTGCGGTTTGGTCATAGCCACCCACAGGAAGTAATTTTGGCTTTAAAATTAATCAGAGACCAATCAGGCAAAATTTTGGCATGTGCTCTCCAAGTACCAAGGAAAGCATTATTAACCAAATATGGGTGTGGTCTGCCACAGCCACTGAAAGTTGTTTTGGTTATTCAAATCTAATAAAACAACCAACCAGAATGAAATTTGGAATGAGACATCCAAGAAACTGGGTGAGCATTACTGATCATGTGTGTGTGTGTGTGTGTCACTGGGTGTAGTTTGGTCCTGGCCACACCCATAGGACATCATTATGGCTGCCAAATACTCATTTATGGACTAATCATACTAAAATTTGGCATACCGAGTCCAAGTAATCAGGTGAGTATTATTAACTAAATGTGGGCGATGTGTGTTGTTTGGTATTAGCCACACGCACTGGAAGTTGTTTTGGCTACCCAAAGCTAATTAAAGGACCAACCAGGCCAAAATTTGAGTGACTTCTATAATGTTTCATGTTGATATTGGCTGGGCAATGCCAAGTATATGCTGCTAGTATGTATGTGTGTGTGTGTGTATATATATATATATAACATTCAATTAAAAAATATATATATGTATAAAACTTTCTATAATGTTTTACTTTAAAATATTTTATTGCATCAAGTTATGAACAAGTATTGGGGGGGGAACACTATCTAATAAAATGTTACCAATTCAAATATTATACACTGAATAATATGCTGCAAAAGATCAACAAAGAATTGGTACAACGTATATGAATTAGGAAAGGATTATTCAGCAGCTGGTCTATCTCTGTACAATCTTGTTTCCTTTTTTCAGTTACTCCAGTATACAGCAACATCATCTGTGATATACTATATTTCATGCTACACATTATATGATAAAACTAAAATGAGGAAAATTAAAGTAAATAAAGGTTAGATAAGATGTGATATATAGAGACAGATAAATACATGTAAATAAATTTATAGTATAGAGTTATATTATCATACTGTAATGAATACACAATTGGTTGGTCACAACTATCTCTTCTTTGTGGAGAATCTTTATGTACTTTCTTTAGTTCCTGAATATTCACGGTAAAGACCAGGTTCACAACTGGAAATAAGGAAAGTGTGACATGTGACAAAGCTAATACTCCAGGATTGCTCAGATCATAAATCGCCGAACGACTGCATGTGCTATTAGGGTTTTGACCACCCTGCTCACAGATAAAAATTTTTTTTGAATACTCTCTGCTAACTGTGAAGAATTCCTAAAAATTATTGTAAATGTTGTTAGAGCTATAACAGTTAACACCAGATAGTAGCAGAAAACAATGAGGAGCTTTTTTTTCAGCAAGGAGAATAAAACTGAAAATAATATATTTGAATATTGTTACTATACATTTATAAATTATATATACACTATTTAACTATTAGTTTTATGATTTAAACCAAGGGAATTTTTTTTGCTTGTGACGATGTGTATGGCTGTGCTGTGAAAGTATCATCACTATGGCTTGAGGATTATCACATTACATATATGGAACCACTTCATGTTCCTTTTTGATGAGTTAGCACTCTCTATGCTGGGCTAAAAGTGAGTAAAATGTCACCCATTAATATATACATATGGATAAGCAGAGATAGATGAACTGAGGATGGTTTCTTAGTTGAAACACTGACCCAAGAAAAATAACTTACTGTTGGCTAAAAATAGATTTTTCTTCTTGTTATAGTAATCATTAAAACTATCTCTTAAAGATATATATATATATATAGTCCTTTGCCAAGAAAATATTATGTGTCACGAGCACAGGAAACTTAGATATATATCAAAAATAGAAATTTTCCTGACTTTCCATTAAGATCTTCCCTATGAGCCAGGCTACAGAGAAATGGAAACATAATTTTGTTAATACCATAATCCAACAGAATTTCAATTAGTGTACGTCCATGACCCATCGATTTTCATCATTAGCTTATAAAAATATGAGGGTATGTCAGGATGGACGAATGACACCCACTGTTATAGACACCATTTTAATTTTGTTCCAATTGTTGAATATGCTTGTGAAAACTATTTGCTCAATCCTCCACTCAACAATGAAAATTAGCAATAACCAACCTGGAGTGATATCAAAATTGCCCTTTTCAGGGCGCATACCAGTGACCTACCCCATCACCGACTCCCTAACAGTGATGCAATTGAATGTCGAAGAATGGACATTTGCCAAACGTGAAATAGTACATATAATAGAAGAAAGATCATGTTGGATGGTCCTAATCCAAGGACACAAAAACAATTGAGCCAGCTGAAACTGGATTGATATGTGCTTGCAGACTTCATTCCTAATAATCATCATGGGATCGCCACTTGTCTGTAATAATATCCACTTTGTTGTGGAAGCTAAATTGTCAGAGAGCGACCACAACAGAGTGGATTGTTGTCTCTATCAATAACACAAAAATCATTAGTATCTACCATCCACCCCCTACGGCACTTGACACCTCCCAATTTCCTTCAGTCACCCCTCGTTTTATCATCTCTGGTGACCTCAATTATCGCATGAAAATTGGGAATACCCAGACTCGAACCCAAATGGGGATTGCCCTGAAAACTGGTGCTCAAATAACGATCTGCACACACTGACCTAAAATAACCTTCATCGCTCCATTCTGGCAGGTGGAACAGAGGTACTAACCCAGATGTGACATTCTGCATGAAAATCTTTGATGAAACCCCAGCCAGGGAAATCCTCGATCATATCCCCTGCTCTTAACATCGGCCGTCACTGATTACTATTCCATATACGAAAAAAAACCCCATTCCTCGATGGAACTTCAGGAAAGCCATTTGGGAGGATTTCGGAGAAATCACCAATAGATTGGCAATTGAGTTACCAATACCAAGTCTCTCAACCCTGAATGAGGTTTACAAGAGGTTTACATTAGCATTAAAAACAGCGGCCGAAGCATCAATACCAAGAGGTTTCCGAAAATCTTACATTCCCACTTGGGATGATGAGTGTGTAGGTCTCCTGAATGAACATCATGCAGCTACTGACCAAGATTGCAGACAGAAAGCTGCAGCAGCTCTGTTCAATCACCTTGAATGAGAAGCAACGTGAATGCTGGATAGAAACAGTAAGTAACATCAATTTCACACACTCATCCAGGAGAGCCTGGAATTCCATCAACAGACTCACTCGCAATCATCTACAAAGAGGAACTGCCCGATCTCCCCAAATGTCATAGCTAAACAACTAGTGAAAAACGGAATGTATTCTGGATCAGATAAGAAACTCAAAAGGGAAGTCCTATTGGAAAGTTTCAACCTCAGATCTCATAACACCCTACCAGAACATGAACATCTCAATATGGATTTCTCCGTCCAGGAAGTACACTCAGCTATCAGGCGACTTAAGCTGGGCAAGGCCCCAGGGCATGATGGAATCCACAATGATTTCCTCATGCGATCAGAAAATACAATGATCTCATGGCTGACATCCTTCTTCAATGCATGTTACAAGAATAATCGAATACCAAGATGTGGTGCTGTACAAATATCATTGGCCTTCTTAAACCTGGAAAACATGAGGCTTCCCCACAGAGTTATCGACCGATCTCTCTTCTTTGCTCCACCTACAAACTGATGGAATGCCTCCTGCTGTGTAGAATAAATCCCATCGTCAATCTTCTCCTCCCTAATGACCAAGCTGGCTTCAGGCAAGGAAGATCCACAGTTGACCAAGTCATAAGACTCACGCAATCCATCAAACAAAGCTTTCATGACAAACAAATAAAAGATGTGGTCTTTTTAGATCTGACAACCACTTATGAAACAGTATGTCACCAGGAACTGAGACTAAAGCTCCAAAGAATGATCAGCTCAACCTGTGACAGATTTTATCATGGAACTAATGTATTCAAAATCCTTTGTTCTCCACACGAGTGATGGACTAACAAGTAAGCCCCATAGACTTAAGAATAAAGTGGCGCAGGGTTCAGTCTTGGCCCCTTTCTTGTACAACATCTACACTTCCGACTTTCCTGCCACATTAGCTACCAGATATATGTATGCAGATGATGTAGCCCTCTAGGCCTCAGCCCATACGACCTCTGAAATTAAGAGGAGCCTCTCCGTTGACATGCAAACAGTATCTGAATACCTGAAAAAATGGAGGCCCAAACAATTTGCTTTAAAAACAGTGTGTTCCAACTTCCATCTGAGGATGGCAGATTATCGATTTCAAGTTTGCTTCGATGAAAATGCCCTGAGATTTGAAGCCAAACCAACTTTCCTAGGAGTTACCTTGGGTTGGAGCCTTAGATTGGAGCCTAACATTCAAGGTTCATCTGGCTAAACTGAAGAACAAGGTATCCTCTCACGTCGCTCTCATCAGATGCTTTGCTGGAACCAAATGGGGAGCCTTGTTAGGAGTGTTAAGGACATCTGTCCTGGCACTGATCTATTCGCCTGCAGAGTCTTGTGCCCTGCCGGGACACAGAGTGCCCATGCCCACAAGATTAATGTCCCCTTGAATGAGGCAATGAGGCTTGTCGCGGGATGCCTTCACAGTACTCCGGTGTCACAACTCCCATTCCTCTCTGGAATTCCACCTCCACAAGAACACCAGGACAAAATCTGTATAAAAACCAGTGATAGGGCTCGGTGCATTGACCATCTCTTTCATGAAATCTTTCATGTCAAGGATGCACCTTCCTATCTCGTATCTTGAAGGCCCCTCCGATCATTTATTGAAAACCTTGAATCGAGAGAGCAATGCCCACTTCTCGTTTCCGATCAACTTGCACCCTAAATCTCCCAATGGACATCTAAACCATCAGGGTGCACCCTTCCAAGGAATGCATGGGGGCAACTCAACTGACTATGATCTGGATTGGAAGATATGCGGCATGCATGGTAAAATGGAGAATGGGAAGATCAAGTCCTTGTTCATGTGGTAAAATTCAAACTGGAGACCATGTTCTGAAATGCCACACCATTGGATCTCCTTGTCCACTTCAAAGTATTGAGGACCCATGTCTCATTAACTACCTGACATTGTGTAATTTTATTTACTGAATCTCTTTATTTTCTGCTATTGTCTGTGTCTCTGTTGCAGTATATGTTGCTGCTGCTGATTTATATAAAATATTATTAATAATAATAATAATAATAATAATAATAATAATAATAATAAAATAAGGTATGAACACTCAACTATAATGTGCCTAATTCTATATCCATAAATCATTGACTCCAAACTCTATTTCATCTAGTGCCAAAAATTATTATTATCATGGGTAAATAACAGAACAGATATTTTCTTTCACAGTATTGTAAAGAAACCACCTGAACCCTCTCCCCCCTCCCAAAAGGATACCTTATAATAGTATGGAAAGAAAATAGGTGACTCCCTCATCATGCTTAATAGGGGTACAAAAATATCAAATTGCAAAGTCTGGATGAATTAATTTAGGATGTAGGATTAGGCACATAATAATTGAGTGTTCATGACTTGTTTCAATATTTCTTGGGTAGGTCTTTTCTATTTCATGTACATTATAGCCTCATAAATTCTTTACATACCTGATATGACACAAAAGGGGTGACATTTCTCAAACTTTCAAGCAGACTCCTAGATGAGCAGAAGAGCTTATTTCTGTCTATGTAGTTAATCATGACGAAGGATTCTACATATGAAATATTCGTTTCATGCTTACAATCATTACTGTAGCATAAGAATAAATGACTTACCTAAAACCAGCATGTCAATAGACATGAACGCCATAAACATTAAAGGGAAAATAAGCCTGAAATAATCAAGCGTAATAGCTAAATTAATTGCCCAGTATATACAAAACAATTAGCTATGTTAGGAGATCTTCACAATTGTTATAGGAAGCTGATTGTAAATGTCAGACTACGTCCTAATATTTAGACTGAAGGTTCTAGAAATAAATAGTTTTTTTTTGTATTTTTTAAAGGATCAAACATTATTTACACAAACAAAAAAAGTCTTTACAATTTCCTTTACATATATATTACACATACAGTTGTTCTTAGATACCCAAGGTTGTGTTTTAATTTCGTAATTTGCATTGATGGCTTCATGGCTCACTTTCATTTCTAATAAATGTGTTTTGTACATTAAAAAAACTCAATAATTGTGATAAGTAAATAGTAGCAACTAGATAAATTTGGTTCTGGGAATGTTGGTACCATGATAAATTCAAGAACACAACAAGAGTGGTCCTGCACTAAAACCTGTGGCAGATAATTATTTTATTATTCACTAAAATAGAGTGTTTTAGACCAGGAAAATTAATTTAGAACAATTAAATGTGGTTAAAATTGTGGCATAATTTACAATATTTAATTTTTGTCCAAAACTTGAGGATGTCCCAATCCCCACCATTTCAACTATTGTCGCCGCATGGATTAAGGCAGATACCGGCGTGGGGCCTTCCATCGCATCTGGTAATCAAGTATGTAAACCTAATTGAGCCGATTTACCAACTGCCCCGAAAAATAAGAATAAACAAATTAGAGGAGGACCTTCTTTATTAATCGAACCAGGCTGACTCAAAACACCCCCAACAGTCAAATACATAATACAGAGAAGCCATCTAAAATTTTGTTCAGCGTTCATAATATAATAATATTGCTTTTACAATCAGTTAGGAATGTATTTAAAACAGTATTGGGCAAGTAAAAAAAAATTTAAAAAAAAGAAGAAAAAAAAAATCAGAATGGCCTCAGAATCTTCAGGTGTGTTACTTTTTCTGGCTTCTCCACTGCTTCAATAATTTCTACTGTCTTGAAGCCATTAATATACTTGGCTTCTCACACAGAAATATATCATCCAGCACTATAAGTTGCTGTGCTCCAACTTCATTCATTACAGGCATTTCCATGTAAATGCATATCCAATTTTTTAATAGTTAGTTCAGCCTCCAGTTACTTTACTTCAGCCTCTAGTTACTTTACATCACCAGCATACTATTTCCTAAATTTCAGACACTTACATCAAGATTGGCTCTCTGTTGGACTCAGCAGTCTCATGAACAGATAGTCATGCTTACCATGGGAATGGAAGATTACTGGATAGTTTGGGGAAGCAGAGAAGGCTAACACTGCTAGTAAATAGGCACATGTCACACCTGTAGCAAGAAAAATTCAATATGTTGGGCCAAGTTTTTTGTGCCTTGTAATTTATATTTGTATATGGAGTTCAAGAAAAATAATACTCTATACTATAAAGTACGAAGAGTCTGTTTGTCTGTCCATGTATCCTCGATTCACGCTTGAAGTTAGAACATGAAGCCATATATATTTAGAATCCGTGTCACCAGGGAAACATCTTAAGCATATCTCTATGGCCACACCCCTTTCAGTATTTAAAAAATAATAAAATTTTAAAAAAAGGCAAAATTGGTACATTTTCTAGGAAAAAAAATGGAGCCACAGGCCTAAACTTGGCATGCAGATACAACTTGACTCTGCAAATAACATGGGATGGTTCCCATCTGGCCACATCTCTTTCTGTTTGTGTATAAAGCTAAAAATTCCAAAAATGGTAAGTCAAAAGAATGACCTAATCACATGTTCACTTTTGTTTTAAAATCAACAGCATATGTCATCAAAGCAGACACTTCGGCGACTACAGCCCACCAAGGGTGGGGTTTTATTTTACTAGTTTCTATAAATTTAAAAAGGTGTATGCATGTCTGTGTGTGTATTGGCCTCAATGGACAGTCAAATGGCTGAATGGACATTGCCGAAACTTTGCAGACATGATCCATGGATCACCAAAAAAATTCTGAAAATGTCACCCCAGGTGGAGAGAAGAGGAATTTAAATTTTCCATTAAAAAAAAAGAGTCCTTAAAAACTGTGGCTTAGTGCTTAAAGTATAGGCCTCTCAATCTGAATATCAGTGGTTCAAACCTGGACTGGGTTGACTTTTTTTCCTCTCATTTTCTTTCTTTCCCCCTTTTGCTTTCCTTTCTTCTTTTCTTCTTCTACACACCCCATACTTTTCCTCCCTTTATTTCCTTCCTTTGATTTTTTTTTCTTTTTTTCTGTTTTTTTCCATGTGGATTATTTATTTTCTTCTTTTTTTTTTTTTCCTTCTATTTCTGATATTGCTCAAATGAAATTTGGCATGAGCACTTAGGATGGGTATGGATTGGTTATTATTACATATTTAAATTTTAAATTACCATATTTTTCTCATCTATTTTTCTCCTTGTGCAAAACCATTGGGATGAAGAGAATTGCTGGGTCAATTTGGATAAATTTTGGCATGAGTACTTGGTGGGGGTGTGCAATGGTTTTTTCATGATTACATTTTATTGCCATATTTTTTTGTCATCTTTTTCTATTTTTCTTTATTCTAGTATATCAATCTATCTTTTTATATCCATGCATACCACTGGGATATAAAGAACAGCTGGGCAAATTGAGTTGAAATTTAGCATGACTTGCAGTGGGTGTGGGATTAACTAGTGCATTACATTAATAAATTATGAATTGCCGTATTTTGTCTATCTATCTATCCTTTTCTATTTGTGTATAACAACTGGGATTTATAGAACTGCTTGGCTAATTGGGATGAAATTTGGCATAAGCACAGAGGAAGGGAGGATGTTGGTTTTTACATAGTTAAAATCAGAATTGCATATTTTTTGCCTATTAAATCTACCTTTTTCTATTTATGCATAACCACTGGGATTTTGAAACCCTCAGGTCTGATTGGGATGAAATCTGCCATGAACTATTAGAGTGGGTGGGAGTGATTCTTACATATAAAATGTGCCATTGCAGTATTTTACCTATCTATCAACTTTTTTCTATTTGCATATAATCACTGGGAAGATTGGGATAAAAATTTGGCATGCATAATTGGGGTCTGTGGGGGGTAATAACATTTCAAATTACAGATTTGTCACTAGCTACCTCTTCTTTTTTTTTTCTTTTCATGTAAACTGCTTGGATGACTAGAATAAAATTTGTACAAGGAAGGCTTCTTTCCTTTAGCTTTCTTTTCCACTGCAATAGACCTTACCAAAGGGGTTCCAATGGGGCCAGATCCAGCATGTTATGAACCTAGCCCAATTTAATCTATCAATAAACTCTTCCACTTTTTATATAGGGTAATCTTCACTTTGGCACTCTGCTAGTATCTATCTATCTATCTATCTATATAGATAAATAGGGATAGAGATAGAAATAGATAAAGATATAGAGATATATAAATATACAGATATATACATCGTTACACATATATACATACATAGGCATTTAGTGTGTATTGCAATGTAGTACCATAACTTACATTCTCTTATGTATCAGACAAGATATTATGATTATTGCTGCGGCAGCTAAGAATCCAATGAATCCAGATACAAAGAAAATCACATCAAGAAAAATTGAAAGTTCTTTGCTACTGAATTGTGTCCAAGTATAACAACTTGGTGTACAAACAATTGAAGTGTTGTCTTGGTAGAAACCTTCAGAGCATTGCAGATCTGCTACTTCCATTTCATTTGTTTTGTTGTTTTTTTTTCTGCAAGAAAATATTAATAACTAGATTGATTAACTGATTGATTGATCGATTGAATGAACGAAGGGAGGAAGGAAGGAGGGAAGGAAGAAAGGGAGGGAGGGAGGGAGGGAGGGAGGGGAGGGAGGAAGGAAGGAATGGATGAATGAATGTGGAAAAAAAAGATGTCAGAACAGTTTTTACTTACATATTGATGAGTTAGTTATTATATGCAAGCATTCACAAAAACCCATTCATGAAAAATTAACCCATGAAGACATCTCTTGCCACTAATTGCTTCTTGTATTACATACCAAAATGAATTATAACATCTAGTCAATACAAGTTGTTGCTGGATCAGGTCAAGGCGAAAACTGGAAACTATAACTGATCCCATAAGGCCTTCGACATGGATAAGTTCAATGCTACCCTGGCCATGAATCCATATGTGGATTTTCTTCATGCAGTTTCCCTTTGTCTGGCAGGAACATAGGTTGTGTTGCTTGAGGGAGAGGGGTGGTAGGTGAGGACGAAACATGGCAAATTTCAAGTTAAGTCACACTGAATGTCCACATGCAATAGTGTACTTAGTACAAAAGTGTGCTTTTGGATTAGAAGTACAGCTTGACAAAGGATAAGCTTTGTCAGAAATGATTGAACACTTCTTAACCTATTTATTTAAGCTCAAAGAAAATAAATGCCATTTTTGGTTTGTTATTTTTTGTTATTTTTTTTTTTTATACAGAAAATATCTTCTCCTTTTTTTTTGGCCCTTTTGAAATTTATAAAGTTAACAAGCCAAACTATCCTCATGTAGGTGACTCTTTTACCTAATGGAAATAACAAGTGCAAGGTGTTGTTCATTTTGTTTATTCTTTTGCTATTTCATCATTTTGAATGTAAGAAACATTGCATTGCAATGAATTTCTTTCACATTTTTTATAAACACTATTTCAGTGCTGTGTTTTAAAAAGTTACTTAAAAGAAAAAATCAAGGAGAAATTTAAATTGAAAATTGTATTTTTTTTCTTCAGAGTGGGAGGTTTGATCAAATAGTATTGACAATTTTGGATATAGAAGCCACATCCAATGAATTTATCTCTGCAAAAGAATTATGTGAGCATATATTAGTGAACTTTAAATTCTGTTCTCTGAATACTATCTTCTATATATAAAACTCTGATGGGTCTGTAATATCTTAGTAAATATATAAATTGTTAATTTAGAGAGATAAATGAATCCAACTGTCCTGAAATGCTCTCATTTGGATAGATATTTATGGTGAGATTTGGTTTTCCTGTCTCCTGTAACCTACAAGCATCATCACCATTTATGTGGACCTGAGACGAAAAAAAAAAACAACAAACAAACTAATTTCAACTGGACTACTCCAGTTTTGTTACTCCACCTCTATGTACGTGTGTGTGTGTGTGTAAATATATATGCGCGTGCACACACACACACACACACACACACACACACACACACACACACACACACACACACACACACACACACACACACACACACACACACACACACACACACACACACACACACACACTATGTTTACATTAGGAATAAGTTCAAAGTGTCATTATAAGGCTATTCATTTTTCTATGCCTCAGTAATACTAATAGATTGGTATGCTAATGAAAATGAATGTAAATATTTATCTAGAGTAATTACATATTTTAATATTATTACTAGTGACAACATTTTTTTACCCCATTCATACCAAACATATTTCCTTTCGCTGTTCCATTGGTGGAGTGATTGTTATTTCTCTCAATACAAGAAGAAGTCTCAGTAGGAAACATCTCGGAGTCTGGGAGGTCAATATCAAGTTGTTCAATGATCCCCCACTCCTCTTGGCATGTGATGTCCCTGATCTCTTCACACTGACCAGCTGTAGGTTGGATGGAGACTCCTGACTCAACACGCAACCCAAACAGGTGCAGACACAAAAAGGGAACAGCTTTTCTTTTACATTCAGCACTTGCTCCAATAAAGTCAAGTCCATTTATCAATTGTGGTGCAAACTCCTCCTCATTCCTCCCCACAAAGATATTCCCATCTGAATCAGGGGAACAGTTGGAGGATGACAGAATATTAGCTAATTCCAATTGGCACATGCCACTGGTAGTAGCATACTGGACTGGTGATGAGCACATGGAGTCATTAGAAGTAGTAGGAGAATTTGCATTTAAATTAGATGATTCCTAAAAATTTAAGCAGATCATTATTCATATATTTTTAATCAAGTAACTTTTTCCCCCAATCAAATAATTCCAATACAGGTCAAAAAATGGAGGAGAGAAAATATTTCTCAAAATATAAGTAAAGCTGTCTGAATTGTTTAAATTTTTTCCTAGCAACAGTATATATTACACTGCATTCATATAAGGAAAGGTAACATAAGCAGAATTTGATAAGCATTATGTTTGTTTGTAAACCATACCAAGAAAAAAATTACTCCTCTGACTATGATAGAAATATCACCAACTCTCCTGAAAAACTAGTAGGAACTGTTTGTCCTTTCTTTTTAAGTTTTCATGTCCTGATTGACACTGTGAAGTGTTTTTTAATGGCCCACTAAAGTATAACTTCCTTAGCAAGCACATTTTGTTAACCAAAGGACTTCTAGTCCTCATGACTTCAGATGTATGCATTTGTGCACATGTGTGTAAATTAATTCTTTTTTGTTCTGAAATTTCAAGTTTTAACCCACTATGTTACTGACAAATACACCTTGAAAATAATTGTCATTTCACTATTATCACAGGGTAAATAGTGTTACAAACCACAATTTATCCAGGCAACATGATCAGAAGAACTGGAGCACTACAAATTTAAATCACTATTCAACACTTTTTTGTTATTTGCAGATCTAACCTAATTAATAGCAAGAGAGATATGCTTAATGAAATG
Organism: Lycopodina hypogea; assembly: GCA_963969325.1. Taxonomy (NCBI): domain Eukaryota; kingdom Metazoa; phylum Porifera; class Demospongiae; order Poecilosclerida; family Cladorhizidae; genus Lycopodina; species Lycopodina hypogea. The sequence continues at coordinate 4,709,646 of OZ017791.1, read as the reverse complement.
CATCAGAGAGTACAGTAGTACTCTCTACATAGGGATAATCACCAAAAAAAATATGGCACCTAATGGGCTAATACAACATGAAAGCTTAACTTTCTCTGCTATGGCTCAAATCTAGGCCACAAAAGTCACCCGCAGTCCATATAAGCTGCAGCACAAACTACCAGGATAGTTTCTGCACTCCAAATCAATCACTAAAGTAGAGAGTGGAGACTCGTCAAAATCACCAAATATGTTTCATCTTTCTTCTTATTATTTTTTCCTTTAGTTCCAGGGCTAGAGCCTAGCTGGCTACAGCAAATCATGCAATAGTTATACTAACCGCATACTATTTCTTTGAACTAGGTCTACGACCTTTTCATTTGCTTTGCCGTGCTAACAAACTACTGAAGTATATCCCAGACTAATAGATGCAGTGTTAAGTTTAAGCCACCATTGACACTGCCAATTCGTCTACGCGCACAATTTAAAACCAGTTCTTGCGGGAGGCTATGAAATCATTAAATAAATTTTAAAAGGGGGTGGGAGTCAAAAATTTCAGATAAAGAAACTCCAAAATTTTCTCTAACAGGAAGTCTCTCTACTACTACCACCACCATAACTACACTTCCAAATCTTGAATGTAAGTCAAATTCTTTAGCTAAATTTGTTACAGCTAGCCATAGCATTGCTATAGCTAGCTAACTGTTACTTCTTTCTGCATTTGGCAGTGAGCCTCTCTGAAGCTCTACACTGCTGACAGTGAATGTCTCTCTCTGAAGCTCTACATTACCAACAGCAGCTTCTAGTACTGCTACTGCTACTACTACTACTAGAGCCACATTAAAAATATATATCTGACAGTGTAAAAAAACTAAAGGAACCAAGTGAAAGTAAAAAATATTTCTTTGAAATAAAACTGTAAGTAGGGATGACATGTCAGCAAAAAGTGCAGAAACAAGAATTCTGTGACAGTGTATGTTACAAAATTCCCTATTTCACTGATTCCACATTCTCACATAAAATATAAGATGTGATGCTGAAAGACTGCAACCTCATCAATTTACTCGTATCTAGCTCATGTAGAATAATTACTCTAAGTTCACAGGAATTTCGCAACTCAGACTGTCACACTATTGTGTACGATTCTAAGGTCACAAAAATCAGTGAAGTAGGGATTTTGTAACATACTCTGTCACAGAATTCTTGTTTCTGTACATTTTGCTGACATGTCATCCCTACTTACCAGTTTTATTTCAAAGAAATATTTTTATTTTCACTTACATGATTAGATGTGAGTGCAAATGTCATGTTAATTTCATAAACTACTAGTGGGTATAAGAAGTGAAATATATTTTGTTTGTTGCAGCTGCTAGCCTAAATACAAATCACTTAATACATTTACTGGTATGGATTGACCAATATGCTCAATGAAAAAATGGTTTAAAAATACGAAAAGGGAGAAAATAAGTGTGTGTTTGCACAAGTGTGTGTGTGGGTGTGTGTACACGTGGGTGTGGATGTATCTAAACATGAAATTTAATTATTCTTAAATATTTAAGAGGTTCTGGTTGGTTTTCCAATAAACTGTTTTGAATTTAATTTGGAAGTTAATTTGTAAGTGTAGAGTAAAGAGAAATTGCACCAGCTAGAGAAGAATAAATACAAACCATGTCATTTACTTTCTTATTCAAGGCTATTACAACATAATTGAAGATTGTACAGTCTTAGCCAGTACTGCACTAATTCTAACTACAACTATTACTTTTCGCACACAAATACATGCACGCACCCAGTGTTATAATAAAGTATTGATACTCAATACATAAACAGAAGTGATACAATAATGAACCTGGTTATATGAATTAAACCATGGTTTTAACGTGTACACTCAGTAATTATGACATAACAGGAGATTATATAAAACCACAAGTATGTTAATGAAATTCTATACTGCAATGAATAAGGTCAATCTATCACAAAGATGACGGAGTTCATACAAAGGAGCTGAAATGATTATCTATGCTAGCTCTGTTTATAATCTCTAAATCTTATGTTCAATTTTGGAATGTAATAAAATACTATAGGCAGAGACAACAGAGCCCACACAATAGCAATAAGCAGACAGAGAAGTAATACTTCAATCCAGTTTTGCAATTCCATTTTTCTCCAGTAGAATCACTACGTGCAACAGTGGTGCTAATATTTTGTAGAGGAAATTTATTCTGGTATTTTTTCATAGTTTACTACTTCAATAGCCACTGTTTTAACAACTGCTATGGCCAAGCCAGTTACACACCATATCTGAATCAATAGCTGTACTACCCACTCGAACCACTTTATACTTCGTGCTGGATGTTCACCTCACCAGCACGCAAAGCGAGTGGGTTGCCCCAAGCGTGTCACTACACTGGAATGTTGGCGCTGCTAATTATCACCAAAATAATTTTATAATGAAATTTTAATTTACCCACACCACCCAGAAAGTAAATTTGAAGAAATAGCATGTTTTTTTTTTTATAAACCAACAGTTTCTGTTGTACTATATATTTAAGCATAAAACATGCTAACCATGAATATGCAGTTCTTATAAATTAAGTAGATGTGCAGCTTTTCTGTTCAGTCTAGGCCTACCAAATAGTCTGAGACATGTCCTCCTTGTTGGTCATTATATTTGAGCACGAGAATTTTTGAAATATCTGAAAATGTCCTGGGATTCTGAAATCTCGGCATCTTTTTGTTAAAAAATATCTCTAGAAATTTCCAGCCAAAAATCAGCTCACTAATGATTTTATGTTTTGACTTATCTGATTAAAAAAAAATGGAAAAAGATTAATAAAAAGGGGGGGGGGGGGGGGGAAACAGGGACCTTAGCACTGGTTGAAATTTTTTTGACAAGAACAATCAAGAAAGTAACATTTCAGATCTAGGATTTCAAAAAGGGGGGGGGCCTCTTTTTCCTTCCTAACAGTGGGTGTGGCTTCTCAAATTCAAATTCAAAGGAATATATATGTATGTATATATATATAAATATATATATATATATATATATATATATATATGCATACATATATATATATATATATATATACATACATATATATATACATATATATGTATATATATATATATATATATATATATATAATTTTTTTTTTTTTTTTTTTTTTTTTTATTTATCATAAATTTTTAACTAGCAGAACTACCCAGCTTTGCCAAGGTAAACTGATATTGAATTTTCATATACAACCAAAATCCAAAGCCAGCAGCTGTGAGGCACTAGGACTTGTAGAGTTTACCTTAACAAATTCATTAATGGTTTCCATCTTTTCAGGACATGATTATATCTATCTATCTATCTATCTATTTATCTATCTATCTATCTATTTATCTATCTATCTATACCTATCTACATATCAATTTGAAAGAACAAAAGAAAATGAATATTAAAAAGGAGGGTGAAATGGGAAAACAAGCATAACCCACTGGCTGTGTATGCTGGATAAATGACATTAGGGGTTTATTATTACGGTTAAAATTCCTGCTCATTTGTGCATTTGCATATTTTTAAAATATGTACAAAATGTAATATTTTGCGAATTTCCCATATTTTGCATATCGGAGGAAGTGTCACAAGAACAACAAAGTAATTTTTAGACCCTGTGAGCTTTTGTGGAGCTCATAGGTAAAAATAAAGGGGACTAAAGACCAGTCAAGGATGAAAACCTCCCAACTTTAAGCTTAGGAGACCTGTGCATTAATCGATTGGTCATGGTTCTTGGCTTTTTTTTGGTACAGTGTAACATTTTAATTCCTTTTTTTCTTTTTATGCAGAGAATTCCCCAAAATGGAACTCTATCTATGCACTCCCAGAGTTACCCTAAATAGACTGTAAAAATTTGTGATGATTCAAATTCTGTTTGGGAGGAGTAGCGTTATTTACGAACAGACAGATGCTTGCAAACTATATATTATGGGAGATTTAAGCAGTTAAATACAGCATCAATCTATCTATCTTAAGAACATTGTGCCAATGTTTATGGGACTCTTCCTCTGCACATTGGACAAGTGTCATGACCCTACAGTTAGAGAAGTATACAGAGTAGCTACTATCACAGTTGAGTACAATCAGTTCACAAATACTATCATAATCACAAAATAAATTAATATAAATCTTTAAGAAAATTTGGTTGTCAGTGTGCAGTGGTTGGTGGCGCATACTAGATGTAACTAATTAGCTATATGTAACATATTTCTTATTCAACTCAACTTGAACTGTGTAAAGCAATTTATATTTCCTAAAAATAAAAAAAAAATTTTTTTTAGAGAATAGAAAAATGTTTAAAAAAAACAACAAAAAAGAAACAAATCAAGAACACTCACTATTGTATTTTATTTTGGCAAATGTTTCAAAGAGTTGACCAGCTTGTCCCAGATGTAGGAAAAGGGTCATTAATACTTAAAATGGCCATTAATACTTAAAATGGCCTCAAGTGTGGGTCCCAGGGCAAGGGGGACAGATGGATCTGACTTTTTACACAGGGAGCAGGTTGCCAAGCGTTACAAGATTAGCGCAGAGTTGAAGCCTAAGCTGAAGAAAGTACTCGTGCTGCAGACACTGTGCGCAGCGTTTTGTCTGGGGCTTGGACTTGTATCTGTGAACTACCTCTTCCTCATCACATTTTTTGGTTATCTGTGTGGCATTTCCTTTTGTTACTTCGCTCTCAAGAAAAACAATCCTTCTTACATGAACATATATGGCTGCTGTTGTTCGATTCTTGGCGTGTTCCCTATGGTTTATCTTCTATATTCATCCCTCTGGACAGGACAAGTAAAGGACTACCGCTATTTAAAATTGCCAGTAGCAGTTTTTGTTGTACTGTCTAACACTTACGGCATGTATTTTGCCAAAAAGTTGATGAGCGCTTGGGAAGGGACTGATAAATCATAGTACTGTGCAAATTGATGAAGTATATGACTAATGTATTGGGTACATCTTAATATTCATTCTTTGCTAATACACTTACGGGTCGATACTCGTAAAAGCTCCGGAGCTGAAATTGTGTCAACCATTACCAACTTGAAGGACAATAATAAAACATTGCGGTCACATCCACGTGGCACCGCCCCCCATAGCTGTGATGGCTGGAAATAATAGCGTTTTTGGAGACCTCCTAAAGCTGAACTACCCAAGTTTAGGCCAGGAGATATACCAGTATATCTGTAGTAAGTAAACTGCCCTATTTATATCGGCTAGCCTTTCATGTAGGAATTGATAGAGGGCAACTTTGTTCTCTGGATTACTGGAATTGGTGATGATTTATCTGTGTTAAAATTTTCAGCAGTGTGAGACAACATAACTTCATACAAACTTTTGATGATTCATCTGCATGAAATGAGTTATACTTGATGGAGAGAGAGAGAGAGAGTGTGTGTGTGTGTGTGTGTGTGTGTGTGTGTGTGTGTGTGTGTGTGTGTGTGTGTGTGTGTGTGTGTGTGTGTGTGTGTGTGTGTGTGTGTGTGTGTGTGTGTGTGTGTGATAAATCAATTCTGATATTCAAATAGTGTTAAACTACTCAGTTATTAGCTCCACTTTCTTAAGATAACTAGCACTCATGTTGTTTGTCTTCTGTATGAACTTTGACCTTTTGAAGTGTGCAGTTAAATAGTGAACCATAATGATGGCATCAATATTGAGTTCCACCACTAATAGGGTGTCAATGGTGTGTCTGATTCCTATGAAGTCCAACTATTAAGTTGGAGTTAGCCACTTAAAGAATAACCACATTCCTGTTTTATGGCATACCAGAAGTGGACTGTGGCAACCAAACAAGCATGTGGATAGATCACTTTGATAATGGAGAGTTTGGCTTGGGGAGGAAAGGAGATGTTTGGTGAATCATTTATCTGATGGGGTGCACAGTGTAGCTGAATTTGGTGGTATAGAGCATGTGTCAAAGTTAAGTATATGAAGGAGGAGGGACATGTTCTACCCAGTTAATTCCCTTGTTGTGCGTGTGTGCATGTGTGCATGTCTCACCAGACATTCAGGAACATTATTGATTAAAGATGGTACTACATGTATTTGGAAAACCAACTAACGTGTTCCCCTGCCCTATCAATGTCCTGCATGGTGTATGTGGTGGTGGTGGATTCAGGTTCATCAACTCAATGTTTGCAGCCAGCAATAGGAAATAATGTTCAGTAACCAAATATGGTTGTGTGTGTGTGTGTGTGTGTGTGTGTGTGTGTGTGTGTGTGTGCTTAATTTTTTTTAATTTTTTTAACTGTTATTGTTATATAATTCTTATTCTGAAATTCATACAATGACACATGATTCTGTTAGACTTATAGATTACAAGGATTTAATTGGTGTGCAAGTTTCAACTTAAATTCTCAAAGCACTCTCTAGTCCTGTCTGTCTATAGACTGCCCAAGTGCCCTTGGGTCCTATGAAGTGCAATCCTGAGCCAGACAGAGTCTGGAGCTTGGGCAACAGCTGCTAGGCCAATCGTTAGCTTCTGATGGCATGTATAAACTGGCCACATGAGTTAACCTCCACTGTAGTATTCACAGGTGTGTTTATTGGTGCAATACCTCGGGTAGAGAAGGAACAACCAAGCAATCTCCATAGACTCATATCTTGGCCTGTGCTAATTAACACTTTCCCTGTTCTAATTAACCCTTTTCTTCTTATTGCACTAACTTTTAAGCTTTGCCAAACTCTACTCCTCAATTTTCTTATTTCGTCTCTTTCCCCCTCTCCCTATCTTTCTCTTCTCCCCCACTCCCCTTTGCCTTCCCACTCAATACTCTATGCTTCAACCCCCTCGCCTTCCCACTCAATACTCTATGCTTCAACCCCCTCGCCTTCCCACTCAATACTCTATGCTTCAACCCCCTCGCCTTCCCACTCAATACTCTATGCTTCAACCCCCTCGCCTTCCCACTCAATACTCTATGCTTCAACCCCCTCGCCTTCCCACTCAATACTCTATGCTTCAACCCCCTCGCCTTCCCACTCAATACTCTATGCTTCAACCCCCTCCCCTTCCCACTCAATACTCTATGCTTCAACCCCCTCGCCTTCTCACTCAATATTCTATGCTTCAACCCCCTCGCCTTCCCACTCAATACTCTATGCTTCAACCCCCTCGCCTTCCCACTCAATACTCTATGCTTCAACCCCCTCGCCTTCCCACTCAATACTCTATGCTTCAACCCCCTCGCCTTCCCACTCAATACTCTATGCTTCAACCCCCTCGCCTTCCCACTCAATACTCTATACTTCAACCCCCTTGCCTTCCCACTCAATACTCTATGCTTCAACCCCCTCGCCTTCCCACTCAATACTCTATGCTTCAACCCCCTCGCCTTCCCACTCAATACTCTATGCTTCAACCCCCTCCCCTTCCCACTCAATACTCTATGCTTCAACCCCCTCGCCTTCTCACTCAATATTCTATGCTTCAACCCCCTCGCCTTCCCACTCAATACTCTATGCTTCAACCCCCTCGCCTTCCCACTCAATACTCTATGCTTCAACCCCCTCCCCTTCCCACTCAATACTCTATGCTTCAACCCCCTTGCCTTCTCACTCAATATTCTATGCTTCAACCCCCTCGCCTTCCCACTCAATACTCTATGCTTCAACTCCCTCGCCTTCTCACTCAATATTCTATGCTTCAACCCTCTTGCCTTCCCACTCAATACTCTATGCTTCAACCCCCTTGCCTTCCCACTCAATACTCTATGCTTCAACCCCCTCGCCTTCCCACTCAATACTCTATGCTTCAACCCCCTCGCCTTCCCACTCAATACTCTATGCTTCAACCCCCTCGCCTTCCCACTCAATACTCTATGCTTCAACCCCCTCCCCTTCCCACTCAATACTCTATGCTTCAACCCCCTCGCCTTCTCACTCAATATTCTATGCTTCAACCCCCTCGCCTTCCCACTCAATACTCTATGCTTCAACCCCCTCGCCTTCCCACTCAATACTCTATGCTTCAACCCCCTCGCCTTCTCACTCAATATTCTATGCTTCAACCCCCTTGCCTTCCCACTCAATACTCTATGCTTCAACCCCCTCGCCTTCCCACTCAATACTCTATGCTTCAACCCCCTTGCCTTCCCACTCAATATTCTATGCTTCAACCCCCTCGCCTTCCCACTCAATACTCTATGCTTCAACCCCCTTGCCTTCTCACTCAATATTCTATGCTTCAACCCCCTCCCCTTCCCACTCAATATTCTATGCTTCAACCCCCTCGCCTTCCCACTCAATACTCTATGCTTCAACCCCCTCGCCTTCTCACTCAATATTCTATGCTTCAACCCCCTTGCCTTCCCACTCAATACTCTATGCTTCAACCCCCTCGCCTTCCCACTCAATACTCTATGCTTCAACCCCCTCGCCTTCCCACTCAATACTCTATGCTTCAACCCCCTCCCCTTCCCACTCAATACTCTATGCTTCAACCCCCTCACCTTCCCACTCAATACTCTATGCTTCAACCCCCTCGCCTTCCCACTCAATATTCTATGCTTCAACCCCCTCGCCTTCCCACTCAATACTCTATGCTTCAACCCCCTTGCCTTCCCACTCAATACTCTATGCTTCAACCCCCTTGCCTTCCCACTCAATACTCTATGCTTCAACCCCCTCCCCTTCCCACTCAATACTCTATGCTTCAACCCCCTCGCCTTCCCACTCAATACTCTATGCTTCAACTCCCTCGCCTTCTCACTCAATACTCTATGCTTCAATCCCCTCGCCTTCTCACTCAATATTCTATGCTTCAACCCCCTCGCCTTCCCACTCAATACTCTATGCTTCAACCCCCTTGCCTTCTCACTCAATACTCTATGCTTCAATCCCCTCCCCTTCTCACTCAATATTCTATGCTTCAACCCCCTTGCCTTCCCACTCAATACTCTATGCTTCAATCCCCTCGCCTTCTCACTCAATATTCTATGCTTCAACCCCCTCGCCTTCTCACTCAATATTCTATGCTTCAACCCCCTTGCCTTCCCACTCAATACTCTATGCTTCAACCCCCTTGCCTTCTCACTCAATACTCTATGCTTCAACCCCCTCGCCTTCCCGCTCAATACTCTATGTTTCAACCCCCCAGGTATACTTGAGTCTCCAGAGGATTTTGAAAGCTCAGATGATGTATTTGAAGCAATTGGTGCAATTTTGCTGGACTCAACGGAATGTAGCAGTGAGGATGAAATCAGACAGTTCTGCAGCAAGCTCCATTCTGTGCTCCATGAGGGACAGGCAGAAACCCAAGGGGTGGCACAGAAGAGCGAGAAAGTTGGAAAGTTGTTGGAAGCTCCAGTTCTGCTCTCTCTGAGGTTGCAGTCAGAAGGTCCGTAGACTTTGATGTTTCTTAATGACTAGAGATAATTCCTCGGGGTTATTTTAGGAGCCATGATATTATCATGTTTTCTTATTGTGTTCACTATCTGAGACAACTTCACACTCTAGCTAAGTTGAAATGAAGTTATAGTATTTCCAATGAAGATCAATAAGGATCATTTTCTTCTAGCTCCAATTATCTTTTCTTCTTTTTTCTTTTCTTTTTTTTGTTTTCTTTTTTTTCTTTTCTTTTTTTTCTTTTCTTTTTTTTTTTTACTAAGTGACTTTGCTCCTGAGTCTACCAGTGTGAGTTTGTTATGAAGCATGATTTATAGATTTTTTTTCAGGTGAGGTTAAATTAATTTGTCATAGGTTCTCATAAAATTGTACTTACCAATTAATTAGATACACATTACATGACATTTGTACACATTCATATCTTTACACTTATACATGTGCTCATGCAGGTGATGAATCATCCAGTAGCATCTGGACAATGCAAGCTAATGGGTCCAGAAAGGTTGGTTCCAGAATCGACTTTTTGGTGTTTTGGTACCAATATTTTTTGTTTTAATTGTTTGCGTTCTTTTTATATCTACATTTTTGACAGGCGGCTGACCAGAAGAAGTTGGACAAGGCTGATGCCAAACTCCGCCTGAAGCATGAGAGGAAGGCTCTGAAGGAGAAGGACACACAGCAGTCTGAGTGAGAGACAAATAGGGCACGCACACACACACACACACACACACACACACACACACACACACACACACACACACACAAATATACAGAGGTGCTAACACATGCTCACGCGCGCGCGCGCACACACACACACACACACACACACACACACACACACACACACACACTCACTCACTCACTCACTCACTCACTAACACACACACACTCACTCACTCACTCACTCACTCACTCACTCACTCACTCACTCACTCACTCACTCACTCACTCACACACACACAGTGTGGTGTGCGCTGGTCCAACCACGAATCAGGCGGCCAGCAAGCAAGCTACTCGGGCAGAAGCTTCTGGAGGTGCTGTTGGAGATATCAAGATAGAGAACTTTGACATTGCCTTTGGAAACAAGTTAGTGTGCACCTGATTACTCCTGTGCTATTCACAAGCTTAATGATAGTGTTGTTCACTAACACATGCTAACATACTTCACCGCTCCATCTATGCTCTTGTCTAACCCATGGTATGCACTAAACATATGACACATGCTAACACACTTGATTACTCCGTGTTATGCACCAGCACATTTGATTTCTCAATGCTACGTACTAGCACATTTGATTAGTCTATTTTATACACAAGCCTAATTGATTATTCCATGTGATGCAGGAATATGCTTGGTTACTTCTTGTTACACAATAGTATACTTAACGTTGTGTAAACACTCAAAGATATTATGGATTTATTGTTAACATGGACATTAACTTGCCTCAACCTACATAGATCTGCAACATCCAATATTGCACTGTGTGCGTGTGCATGCGTATGTGTGTGCATGCGTATGTGTGTGCATGCGTATGTGTGTGTATGTATGTGAATCACTCGGGCTTTTGTGATCTTTTCTTGTTATTGTTGTTATACTTAGCGTGCTGCTGTCCTGTGCAGAGATGAATATGTCATTATCACGGAGATATGGCTTGGTAGGACGGAACGGTATGTGTAAGGCAGAACTAGAATGAGATTGTTGCTTATCTCACAGTCTCAAATGCATTATTAACTTAATTACGCTTTTGCTATACATTTCAAAGTTTTATTTACGAAGTTTTGCTATCGTATATAAATTATAATTTTGGTTTGACTTATTCTTCTGGCAACGTCTATTATAAGAAAAGTAACTAATGAGGATGGAGCAGCAATAGATACAGACCTGTCCCCTATTTATACACAATGCCACACCTCCAGTCCTCCCTTCATTAACTCATTCTAAATGACATTTCCTTGCTGAGAGTTCTGGGGGTGAAGTCTGCCATGTTTCTCTCCTGATCTATTCTCTTCCAGACTTTTTTCTCCATAACTTCCCACTTCATAGTTCACTCCACACTCTTCATTATCATTTCCTCGTATCTTTTCCCCCTCGATATCTTTCTCCCTTCTCACTCTCCCTGCTCTCTTTCTCTCTCTCTCTCTCTCTCTTATGTACACCACCTTATTCCAGGAGTGGGTAAGTCTACTCTGCTTCAAGCCATTGCTAGGCGAGAGCTGCGTTTCCCAAGTCATGTGACCATCTTGCATGTGGAGCAGGAGGTGGTGGGGGACGACACGACAGCTGTTGAAAGTGTGTTGGAGAGTGACGAGGAGAGGACACGTCTGCTCAAGATGGAGAGAGAACTGGTGGGAGGAGGAAAGGAGGAGGGGAGGTAATGCAGTGTGCGTGAGTGTGTGCGTGAGTGTGTGCGTGAGTGAGTGTGTTGCGTGAGTGTGTGCGTGATATAAGTATATCTAAATGTGAGTCTTGTGGGTGTGGTTCATATCTGATCACTTTCCATTTGGTAGTGTTTGTATTATTGATGGTAGTGGTTGTATTATTGATGGTAGTGGTTGTATTATTGATGGTAGTGTTTGTATTATTGATGGTAGTGTTTGTATTATTGAAGGTACTTTACCAAAAATGTACCCCCCCCCCCCCCCCCCTCCCCCCTTACACACACAGACCCCAAACCCACAGATTCACTTAAAATAGAGACATTTATTAGCATTTTATCATTTATCATTGCTCCAACGCAATCCTACTCATACTCAGCTTGTACTGGATCAGGTCCACATGGAATAGTTGTCAGTCTATTTCAACCTGCACTACCCAGTGTGGTGTTGATAATATGTGCGTGTCCCAATGGAGCTTATTACCATATTATTAAACTTGCATGTCTACTGCTGTTATAGCCATGATGATAGAAATAAAATTAAAAAAGAGAAAAAATTGACTTGTTTACAATTATATATAGTCCTATAATTTACGCCCTCCAAATAGTTATCTCGATCATTTCATCTTCTCTAATTCAATAAATAACTTGTAATTTTCCTATGTAAGCACCTACCTGTACCATAACCATAAACCCACTCATCATCACACCCACTCATCATCACACCCACTCATCATCACACCCACTCATCATCACACCCACTCATCATCACACCCACTCATCATCACTGCCACTCATCATCACACCCACTCATCATCACTGCCACTCATCATCACACCCACTCATCATCACTGCCACTCATCATCACACCCACTCATCATCACTGCCACTCATCATCACACCCACTCATCATCACTGCCACTCATCATCACACCCACTCATCATCACACCCACTCATCATCACACCCACTCATCATCACACCCACTCATCATCACACCCACCATCATCACTCCCCTCCTCAACCATTACTTTTATATGCTGCAGTACAACCTGCTTCCATACTTGATAGCAGGCACCTCTGAGAAGTGTGGGAGATATTCATTTGCCAAATTTTATTTGTCCACTTCATTTATTCCATTAATCTAAAATACACAATTCTGGTTGTGATCAATTAGTCGTATGTGTTGATTATGTTGTACACAGAACACAGACCCTCAGGCTATTATTAATATTGTGTGACGTGCGTGTGCATGTGTGCATGTACGTGTGTGCGTGTGTCTAAATGTTAGGTATCTGATATGGCCATTTTCATCACTTTCGTTAGTGAGGATAAAAATTGTGAAATTTTTGTGGTAAAGAATTTTAGGATACCTTTTCTTTTTATTTAATAGAAAATTTAAAAAAAAAAGAATTACCAGTTATTATTTTCAATAATGTGTGTTTTGTTGACAGGGCTGATGTCAACATTCCTGCAGAAGGTCTTTCTCAGGTATGTTTGTATGTGAGTGTGTTTGTTCTGCATGTCAATTTCCTGCTGGAGGTGTGTCACTTTTTATTTCTCCCCCTGTAGTATATCTGCATATCATTTCTTTATCCAATAATGCCCAGAGAGCATCCAAACTCACACAGATGAGCATATTATCATGGCATATGCCCTAACTGTGGTGAACACATCTTCCATAGCAAATGTCCGGTCATTCCCTTAGTTTGAAACGAAATGCTACAATCATTAACTTGTGTCGTTCTGTTAGGTGTACAATCCAGCTTACCTTTTGCTCTGATTCTTTATTCTACTAAGTTTGTATGATCAGGAGTACCACAAGTTGAACCACTTCAATCAGATCATGCTCCATGTTTGTTTTCGTCTGTGTGTTCCTGAAGACTACAGCTTCATGAGTTTTCTCTAAATATTTTCATTACTTCTCTGTGTGCTTAAAGAAACGTGGACTGTTGGTGTTGCATTATCTTTTAATTACATCTTGTACACACATTCGCTGGCCAGGAACATTATAATTATATTGGTAGTTAGTTCACAACTTCAGTTGACCAATATGACAACCTTTCAGAGGTACCTTGTATACAGTTACCATAGTTGCAAATTTTAACAGGAGGACATTTGGGGGGGGGGGGGGGGGGGTAGGCGTATACAAGCCTTTTTTTTTCTTTCTTAGTAAACTTTTGTGTGTGATTAATAAATGTAATGGGGGAAGGAAAAAACCACAAAAATGTATTAACTCACAGGTTCCTAATTTATATTCACTATAACAGAAACAGGTCCATCTCTGACTAGAGTGAACAATGGAATATTTGTATCATCCATTTAATGCAAGAAAATCAATAATTTGGAGTTTGAAAGGTCCCGCCTCACTAATCGGTAAATTATCTTTAGTTGACATGACAGATGTGCAATCCATCCATTGATAATTCTGATGATGCTTCACTGTATGAAATGGAAAAAAAAAAGTTCACTCTATTGCACTAACTGCATTGCTACTTCATTTCACAAAAATACTCTGTCAATTTTGTTGATGAGCCCTCTCCTGTGATTTTTTTTTTTTTTTTTTTTTTTTTTTTTTTTTTTTGAGGGTGTGCTTTTAGAACAACTGGGCTCCTCATTCTTCTCGTCCACTACCAAAACAAAAAAATAAATAAAAAAAAAAAATTCAAAACAGTGTTTAGACCTTAATATACCCAAGGGAGTTTTGTAAATTTAAATTGTTTTAATCTGAAATTTTTTTTTTTTTTTTTTTTTTTTTTTTAACCAAAAAAAACTAATTAAATTCTTTTAGTGTAGGGCACACAACAAAAGTGACAGCCAAATTGGCTTATTTTGACCTATCATGACCTCTAGAGACCTCATAAACTGGTAGAGCCATACCACCTCTTCAATTAACTTTCCTGTTGCCAAAATCATCCGTGCATCCAAAATTATACTCCCTTCCCCCCCCCCCAAAAAAAAACAACAACAAGAAAATAATCTTATATTCTAGCCTGATGAATTTCATCAAAGTTGGTAAAGGGTCTTTCAACTTGCAGTATACATAGATGCAGCCTTATTTCCGTTATTTTTATTACAGGACATTTTATTAAAATGAATTGTTGTTTGTTTGTTTGTTTGTTTTTTTCTATATAGAATGAAAAAAAAACCCCGGAGAAATTTAAGTATAGATAGATATTTATTTCTGTGTTCACAATCTGATGTATAGTGTTTGAATGTGCACATGGACTTGTGCATTGTATGGAAGTACATTACATGACCATAAAAATATGCAGGTGGGAAATAGTTCATTATTAAAGAAAAAGAAAAAAAATCTTTTTTTTTTCATGAAATGACCTATAATGAAAATAATGGAAATAGTCTGCATCTATACCGACTACAAGTTAAATGACCCTTTACCAACTCAAGTAAGATTTATCAGGCTAGAATAGAGGAATGTTTTCCTGGGAGTGGAGGGTGGGGGGTGGGGGGTGGAGGGATATAATGACAGTATGTGTCAAGGGGAATATGACTAGGGAGGTGGGGAGGTATGGCCCCCAAATTACTTTTGATTTGGGGGGGGGGGGGGGGGTTGGGGGATATTTCATCTGGGAGAGGGGGAAATCCCATCTTCTGTATAAAACATTGTAACAGCTATC
This sequence comes from Lycopodina hypogea, assembly GCA_963969325.1. Lineage (NCBI taxonomy): Eukaryota > Metazoa > Porifera > Demospongiae > Poecilosclerida > Cladorhizidae > Lycopodina > Lycopodina hypogea. The sequence continues at coordinate 4,694,273 of OZ017791.1, read as the reverse complement.
ATTTGCTGTTTTTATGCAGCTTAGTGATTGCCTTGGTATCCCTTATTTATATCTCAACTTGTATTCTGTGTGGGTTGGATCTTATGTCCTTATAAAAATGATTTCACAGGTCCATCCAATAATGTGCTTGTAAGTTACAGAAATAAATAGGAAGTGAATGCATATTCCGTGGCATATACTTTACTGGTCTTCATTCTGAGCATTAGGAAATTTACACAGGTGGGGGTGGGAGGGGGAGGGGGGGGGAAGTCAGTAACTTTCTTGCCAAGTCTACATCAGCATCCAAGCCATGTAACAGCAGGGATGGTGGGATTTGGGGGTGGGCTTTATGGCTTGGCCCGCCCAAGAAACACTGTGGTTACCTGTAGTGAGTAACTACTCCAAGATGCATACTAGATCTGCAGGACATAAAGAAGGAAATCTCTTCAGCTCTCATGAGGAGTATGGGTTTCCACACAAATCACCATTAGGAAATAGAATTGCCACTGTTAGCCATGCACTCCAGTTGCAACTGCCTCTGTTGAGAGAAGCTTTTCACGATGCAGTTGATGAAAACTTGTTGGGAAGCTGTTTAAGTGATGCTAGGCCTTTCACACTTGATGAGAATTTCAATAGAATGTGCACACATGCTGACTGACTGACTGATGGTGACCTTGAAGGAATAGAGGTCATGCGAAACTAAAGGAATAGAGGAGTGGTTGCTGTTCAGGTTATTCAACTCATTATTATTATTTTTATAATCACATTGCTGTGTTCTGTATTTTTCACCACTGGAATAAGGAAATGGTTTAACCTACTTTCCCCAGGGCATGTGTGGGGGGATGGTGCAATCGGCCCACTCTAAATGAAACCTGATGTAAAAAATAGAGGTAATAATAATAAGAGATATATATATATATATATATATATATATATATATATATATATATATATATATATATATATATATATTTTTTTTTTTTTTTTTTTTTTTTTTTTTTTTTTAATAAAAAAAAAAGGTATATATATATATACTAGCAGCATATACCCAGCGTTGCCCGGCCAATGTCAACATGAAACATTATAGAAGTCACTCAAATTTCGGCCTGGTTGGCCCTTTAATTAGCTTAAGGTAGCCAAAACAACTTCCAGTGTGTGTGGCTAATACCAAACAACACACATTGCCACACACATGTGTAGCTAATAATGTTCACCAGATTACTTGGACTCAATATGCCAAATTTTAGCATAATTAGTCCATGAATGAGTATTTGGCAGCCATAATGATGTCCTAAGCGTGTGGCCAGGACCAAACTACACCCTGTGACACACACACACATTTGATCAGTAATGCTCACCCAGTTTCTTGGAAGTCTCATTCCAAATTTTGTTGTGGTTGGTCGTTTCATTAGCTTTGAATAGCCAAAACAACTTCCAGTAGTGGCTGTGGTTATGGCCAGACCGCACCCATATTTGGTTAATAATGCTTTCCTTGGTACTTGGAGACCACATGCCAAAATTTTGCCTGATTTGTCTTTGATTAACTATTTTAAAGACAAAATTACTTCTTGTGCTTGTGGCTATGACCAAACTACACCCATTACCATGCCCACATATGTTTAATAACGCTCACCCGGATTCTAGGAGAATATATTCCAAATTTCGGCCTTTTTGGTCCAAGTGTTTAGCCATGATGCCTAGACACAAACATATTTACAAACCAAAATATATATTAAAGTGTGTTTGTTGATCTAACTCCTTTGGTCCAAGCGTTATATTGACTTCTTTTTTTTTTACACACCAATGTAGCCATCCCACCCATGTTACTCCCAAAGTCAAGTTGTGTATACATACCATATATCAAGTCTGTCACTCCAAGGGTTTGTTTGACCAAAGTACCATTTTTGGCCTCTTTTGGGCCTGACATGAAAACAAAAGTGGGTGTGGTCATATAAATGTACTTAAAACATTCCTCAAATTATATTGATTTTAAATATATATGGGTTCATTGGTCTAACTCTCTAGGTTCAAGTGTTTTTGCTGAAATACCATTTTTACATTAATAGCTTTACACAGGGAAAGGAAGAGGTGTGGCTAGGTGGGACCCAGCCCATGTTATTCCCAAAGTGAAGTTGTATATACATACCAAGTTTTAGATTTGTAGCTCCAATTATTTTTCTTGCAAAAATACCTTTTTTTGGGGTGGCATTTTCTCATTACCATGGTAACCATTTCCAGAAATTTTTAGCCCATGTTTTAAGTTGGCCCAAAACCTATCATCATGCCGAGTTTCAGAGAAATCCGCCCACTGGTTTGGCCAGAATGATGGTACAGACAGTCAGACAGACAGACAGACAGACAGACAGACAGACAGACAGACAGACAGACAGACAGACATCTCCTTATATATATATATATTTTTTTTTTATTATTTTTTTTTTTTTTTTAATGAATCTATATGATCCTTTGTTGGTGTCGTCTGTAATTATCTAGAATTTTCCCCTTAATGATCCACTTTATTTTCCTTAAATTTCACCCTTATTCTCCCCCCCCCTCCTGCCCTCCCTCTAGTTCTTGCACTTTGCCTGTGTAATTGCACTTTGCCTGTGAAACTGCACTTTGCCCATGATATAGCCCTTACCCTCCCACTCGCTGTGACATGCCCTCAAGCAGGTCTAATACATGCCATGTGTGTCCACTTGCTGTGCCCTGTGACATGCCCTCAAGCAGACCTAATACATGCCATGTGTGTTCACTTGCTGGGACCTCTAACATGCTCTCAAGCAGGCCTAATACATGCTATGTGTGTTCACTTGCTGTGCCCTGTGACATGCCCTCAAGCAGACCTAATACATGCTCTGTGTGTGTGTATGTGTGTGTTGTGCAGATTTATCAGAGACTGGAGGAGATAGAAGCTGACAAAGCACCAGCCAAGTGAGTGTAATCGAAACCTTGAAATTGTAGTGAAATCTTGAAAAAGGGGGCCTCCCATATTACTAATTTCATTATGTGAAGTGGTTTCAAGATATTGGAAAATGGTTCCTTACAAGCTGGCTCCAGAGTGATCTAAACATGGTTTATATTTTATAACTGTTCTCTTGAACTTTGACTACACCACTTAATTTAATTAGGAATGTGGTAGTAACATGTTAAGTGGTTGTGGTAATTTATTTTTAATTCTGTGGATACCTGATAGCCCTTAGAGGGAATTGTGGTTTTGCAGTGTGGTAATCTTCCCCTCCTCACCCCCCCCCCCCCCTTTTTTATCTCTTCCCTTCACACTTGTGGTTTGCAATACTATCTGTGAACAGTCCAGAGGAAATATCCACTCAGGCTGTTAATAGTAACTAACCTCTACACCTTGATCTCCCCCAGGCTGTTAATAGCTATTAACCTCTACACCTTGATCTCCCCCAGGCTGTTAATAGCCCGTTAACCTCTATCAAAGCTCAAAAGTTTATTTTGGTTTCTAATTATATGAAAACTTTATATTATATTATATTATATTATATTATATTATATTATATTATATTATATTATATTATATTATATTATATTATATTATAGTTGATTGTAATTCAATATTGCCAGAATATTTTAGCTTGTTCACAGTTAGCTACAGCTGAGATACCTCCATCTTAAAGTAAAGGAAGAGTGGATAAGTCGTGGCTTTGAGTGGCTGCTGAAAGATGACAATGACCAAGAAATGATATATTCCTTGGCCCCCAAATATATTAATATATGTAATTGTTTTTTTGTAATTGTTTTTTATTTTTATATCAATAGATCTTGAAACATGGTCTTAGCTATATGTATATCAACAGCTGTAATGCATTAGTTCTGTTCTTTGATCATTGTTCACCGGCTTCTTCTCTTGGGAATGACAATTGGTGCTCGCACTGGGGCAGTAACATTACAGCTATGTATGTGCTTCAGTATCGAAAGGACTACAAGAGGCCAGACAAATATTTAGCAAAAATGCTCCCTTTCATGGAAGAAGATAAAATTGTAAGATCTTGTGATTTCATGGGATTCTTAATCAGCTGACCCATGTTTGGTTGAGCAATGGTCAACTGGCACCAATCTGCCTCAACCAAAGGAAATTTGGTCATGCTTGCTTATATATAGATATGCATGGTTTAGCAAAATATGTGCTGAAGTTACATAAGCCATTTACAGGTTCACAGAGTGCAATGATAACTACAATGAGAGAGGAAAATGTCAATAGCACTGCACATGCCCCACCTAGCACTGATGACCCTTTCCTGCCCTTGATCCACAAAGCCTACGACACTTGCAAAGCAAATATTAGTCTGGGTCCACAGCTAACTTGAATTAAGCCATTAAACTTCTGACATTGGATTTGGGTGTTGTTTCATTTGCGAGTCACCAAAGACAGGCAAGAAAATTTAAGTAGAAGGACCCATCCAAGATCATGTGACCCATCCAAGATCATGTGACATACTTGATTCCCAGGGCCTCCTCCTTGAGCTGACCATCCATCACCAGACCAAAACCACCACACCAGTTTCACTCTCCCTGACCTGACCAAAACATGTGATACCCTGCAGTGGTGACAGTAAACTTCTGTGTAGGTGCATAATTGGAATAGCAAATGACATCACGTGGGAAAACATAAAGTTTATAACATGATACTGTGAGAATGAGGTTGATAGCAGCTGGAAGATATAGATAGATAGATAGATAGATAGATAGATAGATAGATAGATATATCCTTTTTCTTTCTTTTTTTTAATGCTCACTTGGCTAACTTGGATGGAGATTTGGATACAGCATATCAGCTCCTACCAAATGTCTTTCACCATTTGCCATTGAATACTGAGTGTGTGTGGGTGTGTGTGGAGTGGCTGAGTATGCTCTTGGACTAACAGACCCAGGGTTGTGAGTTCAAACCCAGCACTGACATTAAAACTTTCCTATCCTTCAACATCTTCCCACACCAGTCTACTCAGCTGTGACGGGGACCTGGAATTTTCTAGGGTGCAAATCCACTGGCCATTGCTTGTCAATCAGCTAAGGGTCCAGGTGGGACTTCGGGTGCCCACACCCATAAGCTGAGAGTCTTGGTCAGTCCTCCTGTGAGTTCCTAGCCTGGCTCCAGGAATTTGCTTGCAGTGGCTCATAGTGCCTGCTTAGTGCACAGGCATCCTGACTATGTCAGGTGCGAGTGACCTTGTTGATGGCAGCTAGACAATTTGCTTTTGTTGCTGTGTGTGTGGGTACTAATGAATTTCGGCAGTTATCATTGAACAGTGTCTGTGAATGTTGTACTAGATCAATTTGTTTTGTGTGTGTGGATAGAAGCTCTAAAGGAATAAATATAGTGGTTTTTTTATTTAGTCTCACAAGTGAAATGAGAGCAGCTGTCATAATTGTGTTAGTTGCTTGTTTTGGAACAAGGTATGGGGGGGGAGGGGGGGGTTATCCTGGGGAAAACCCCTGGTGTTTTTTTTTAATTGTTTTTTTATGGGCACCAAATGTGTTGTGTGGGCTTCTAGAGTTTCATTTCATTTTTAAGACATTGGCTTGCACATTACTACACCCCCTCCCCCTCCACCCTCCCCCTCCACCCCCTTTAATCTTATTGGCTCACTTAAGAATCCCCTTCTAAATGACCTGCCAAATTAGTAACTTTCTGTTATTGTATATTTATGGTTTCTTTTGCATATGAATCAGTTTCAGTTCCTGGAAAGAAGTGCTGAGGCTGTATTATCTTCATACAAAATGTTAAATATAAATCTAAAAGGATCTTGAGGTCATAAAAAAAATTCCCATATCCATTTTCCCTTCATTATTAGATTTAATGAAGTCCAAAGATACATCTTACATGTCCAGATATATCACACTCAAGTTCAAGCTCCACCCAGTACCAGTTCAGTGATGCTCCATGGAAGACGTCACACCAGTGAACTGTTGCCTGGCAATGTGTTCTGAGGAGAACTGGAGACAAGATCTTGTGTAGGCTTGACATGAGATTGAATTCACACTGCAATGCTAAATCATGTGCTGTGGTAGGACTGGAATATGGACTTGCTTTCTTCATGTTTCCTCCTGATGGTTTCTCAAAAGATCATACACTAAGCTTGGTTGTGCACACGGGAACAAACACGCACACACACACACGCACACACACACACACACACACACACACACACACACACACACACACACACACACACACACACACACACACACACACACACAGGTTGTAGCAGCAGCAGTTGTATTCTCAACTATCAACCAGCCTTATAATGTGGTTTGTAATTTATGGCATTATTCATTTGCTCATGAAACCACCAATGATAAAACATCTCCAAAAGAAGACATAACTGATTGCTATTTACCACAGCTACCATCCCAGAATATTTTTTCAATATATTTTGCTCCTTATTGGCAGGTTGCATCAGGTGCATAATTGACAGACTACATCAGTGATCAACCAGTCACAGCTAAGTTGGTTTGAATGCATGCAGTAATAGCTATCCACTTGTTGAATGGCAACACATGGAAAACCCTATTGAGTGTGAGGCATGTAGTGTGCATGACCTTTGGAGGCTGGTGTGACAGTGAGTGGTGGGACTTCTCCATCTCAGCAGCAGCTGTTATTGTATGACTGTAATGGTTTGTTACAGGGCAGCATCCATACTGGCAGGTCTGGGCTTTACGGTAGCAATGCAGTCAAAGGCAACAAGGTATGTGTTCTGCTGTAATGAAAGCATGTTTGAATATCCCCATCAAAGTGTAATCACCACATCAAAGCATAATTGCCACATCTAGGGAACATAAATGTTGGTTTCAATTTCACAATGGGAGTGTTGTGTGTGGACATGCAGTTATTGATATGCAGTAGTCCCTCTTTTGAGAGACCCCTCCAAGGGAAGACCACCTCTTTTGAGAGACCACTTCTTATTTCATGCAAGATGCATTTGCTGTATAAACTTACCTCTATTGGAAGGCCACCTCTTTTGGGACACCGATTGAAGGGTGGTCTCTCAAAAGAGGGACTACTCTAGTACAATAAATGTTTTATGTTCTTAGAATTAATACTAATAGTTGAATTATCATTCTAGATTAATAATTTTACAATAATTAAACAAACAAAAAACATTTTGAATGTAGGGATGTATCATAGAATATTGATTGTTAACAGACTAATAGGAATGCTTGAAAGAATTTAGATCTCTTTGTGGTTAACATTGTCGAAATATTGCCATATAAGGCCAAAATGTTACCGTCTAACTAAGGTATGCTTTAATACTAAGCATCAAAAGTGGATTTGATGAAGAAGTCCATTTCAATCATCTACATCTTGACTCAAGATGTCTGTATATCTATAGACGACAGGAGATTTCTCTCTCTTTATTTTAATTGTTCTTCCATGTATGTAGTCCAGCATCACTGCCAAAGATTCTGAAAACAAAATTTGTTAACCTTGGATTAATTAAATGAAATAAATTGAAGTAATTGTGACCTTGATGGTGAAAAATACTCCTCCAAAACCACACCCCTTTCCCTTTTAGCAAACACATGATATAGTTGATGTAGAAGAGAAACTCACTAAATGTCGACTCTGTTGGCTGTCAAGGCTCACATAGTCTGCTGGAGTCCACACTGACTGTGGTCTTCCCAGGAAAATTTGATCTTTTGAACAAAATTATCTTTCCCTCGAGATATTGCTTCAGTCGAGATATTGCTTCAGTCGAGATATTGCTTGGCTCTATTAGACTATATAACCTTGATGAAAGCCTCAGATATCAGATGTGGATTACAATGGAGGTCCTGAGCTATCCGCTGATATGTTCAATGAAATTCGTACATTTTCAACATAATAGGACTGTTGCATGTGAAAGTTTCATCGTGAATTTTTGGAAAGTAAAAGTAACTTTAAAATCTGCCCTTACCCTGTCCTAAATTTTGTGTAATGAAACACAGATGATCCACAACAATCTAAATGGAATAGTTACTTCAAAACATGTTTCAATGATTTTTTGCAGAGAATTTTCTGGAGGTTGGAGGATGAGGATTGCATTAGCACGTGCACTGTTTGCAAGGTACGCCATTCTTCTTTACACTGTTCCACTTTGTGCCCCTGAGCAGTTAGTGTCAACCTGCTTCAACCCAGTGTAACGCTAATGTTAGTAATGGTCATCCTTTTTTTTTCCCCTATGATAACCATTTGTCAGGTTGACAAGAATAAAAAATATATCATCGTTTTATGTAATGTATGTGTATTGTGCGATTAATGGTGCATGTCATTAATGGCTGTCATAGAGACAGCTTTGCTCTTTCTCAAAGGGAAAATGCTTACGGTACACAGTGTAGCTTGTGTGTGTAAATATGGAGTGAATACAGACGACCATGTCTGGTTGAGAGTCAGGTGATGATTAGTCACGGGTTAGTGTCGTTAAAATGAGTAGCTATCTGTCTAGAGATGTTCACTACAGCTACAACTGATCATTGTTGTGTGTGAGAGCTGAAGATGATGTGTGCACTACCAAATGTAGCACTCCCTCTGTGCACATGACATCTTCATGCACTCTCCATGGAATGTGGGGAGAATGTCAATGACCTTGTGTGTATTTATGGGACACTTTGTGGTTTCAACATCAGGGATCAGGGTATTTTTTTTTTTGTTTTTTTTTTGTTTTTTTTTTTTTGTTTAAAAAAATTTTTTTTTTTTGTGATTAAATGATAGTGTGTGTGATTCTGACCCATCCTGCATGTTTAGCAGACATGAGAGTACCTTCTTCTGTCCAACTGCTTAATAGCGCTTGCCTTTATAAATGCCCAAGAATTGAATATACCAATGTAACTCAAGTTTACCACCAGTTACTCCATAGTTGCTGTGGTTAATATTCCTCAAAACCATGTATTTTTTTTTCTCTTTTTTTTCTTGTGCATGCAGTTTATAATTGGCCGAAAGGAGAAAAAATGGTGTTATATATTGCTTGCATTCACAAAATGTTCTAATACTATTTGTCATTTTAATAATTCATAAAAAAAAAAAATCGCTTCAAAATTGTACTTTTGGATATAGACTCAAAGATAATCTTTGTGAGATAATGGTTTAACACTGCCTTTTCAATCAGCATTTTACTTGTCCAAACTCAGAGAAAAGAAAATCATGCTGTTATTTGAGTTAAGTGGGGAGGGGGGATTTCTTTTTGTCCTTTTTTGGCTAAAAAAATTTTATTGCCCCTTAATAATCACATTCAAATTTTCTCTCATTTTTTTTCGTTGCCACTTATGATCACCTCAAATTTCTTGCCTGAGTATGCATGTTATGTAAATATCAATTTGTTGGGAATATTTCACCCCATCAGACATATGAACACGTAAAGTATCCCTTCAATCACTCTACATTGGAAGCTGTTTTAGATCTACCCCATGCATGAACTATGGCTAGGATCACCACTTCAGAGGCTGTGGTTGTAGCTCATGTGTGACTGGGGTTAATGCAAGGGTTAACATTACCATGGGAATCACATGGGAAATCAAGGCCAGTGTTGGACAAGTCTCAAATTATGGTATTTCAAATTGGTGCTGTGATGGAGATCTGTACAGACTGAGTGTCGTGCCCATGACAACCAACTGGTCTGCCTGTCAATTACGATGCGTAGGTATATTAATGAAGCACCTTCCCAAGCTTGCAATTTGGTGTAATCTTTGACATAAATACTAAATGAATCACATGTGAATTAATTTTTAAAAAAATGTATTTGTTGACTAAGTAATAATTCTTAACTTTGTCATCAATCAAGAATGATATGAAATATTAATTAAATTATACTAGTATTTAAAAATTTTCTAGTGTTTATGTTGGTATTATATTGGTATTTCTTAAATTTTTCAAGTAATCATAATTAAGGTGGTACTTATTTAATTATGCTGGTATTACTAAGTGTGAAATTTTTTTAAAAATTCTTTCATGTCAGAATAATTTCTAGGGTTACATTCAAAAATGTATTATCATTTTGAAATGAACTGAATATATAAAATGTTGATGTGAAGTATGTGGGTAACAGATACGTGTGGGACTCATATATACGTGTAATGCAAGGCAGAATATAGATATTTATATGTTATTCTTCTTTTTTTTCTTGCAGACCTGATCTCTTGTTGTTGGACGGTACGTGAGCCAGTGCGGAATGTGTGTGGATTGAGTTTCTGTATTTAATATCATGTTTGTATTTGTTTACAGAACCCACAAACATGTTAGATCTAAAAGCAATCTTATGGCTGGAAGATTATCTACAGGTAAATGAATATAATTTTTTCCTCATTCTTAGCATTGCATGTGAAATGAATCTTGGGGGGGGGGGGGGGGGGTGAGAGGTGACATTCCGTGACAATATGGATGACATGGTATTGTTGTGATTGCGTATGCACACATGTACTCGTCCTGTGTACAGCATATCATATGTCCATCATATATCCTTCAGTGTAATCATCTTATCTATCTGCCCTCACTATGAATCAGTCTCCCATTATAAAAGCGGTTGCATATATGTCCATGGTGGTGCTAGCCCTACCCCATGGGCAACCAGCAAGAGGTGAATACCATGCAAAGCTCCAACATCAATACTGGCTTGACTTCAGGCTACAGGACTGGAGAGCTTCACAGCACCTATGGCCACATACCCATCAGTCTTGGCAGCAGCACTGGCATCTCACAGAACACGTTTACGTCTATGATGGCACTAGGCTCGGAATTCAACCCCATGGGCAGCCTGCGTGTTGAGTCTTTGCATGCCAGGGTTGTGGAGTTGGAGCACAGTGTGGACCGGTCCCTCAGCAGCTGTCTCGACCAGGAGCTGAGGATCCAGCTGTTGGAGAGAGCCACATACAACAGCATCTTGCTGTGGAAGGTGGACAAGTTTGAACGGAGGAGGAAGGAGGCTAAAGAGGGCATCACCCTCTCTCTTTACTCCACCCCATTCTATACAAACAGACATGGCTATAAGATGTGTGCAAGGATCTACTTGAACGGTGATGGCCTTGGTAAAGATACACACATGAGTTTCTTTTTTGTGGTTATGCGAGGACCAATAGATGAGTTGCTGCAATGGCCATTCAAACAAAAGGTCACCCTGACCCTTGTCAATCAGATGGGGAAGAAGCATGTCACCGACAGCTTCCGGCCAGACCCCAACTCCAGCAGCTTCCAGCGTCCAGGTAGGAGAGAGATGAACATAGCTTCAGGCTGCCCCATGTTCATGCGCTTGGAGCACCTTCTCAAAGGAGGTTTTGTCAAAGATGACTGCATCTATCTAAGCGTAATGGTTGAGAAAACTGATCCCAATGTTGGCTTTAATTGACACAGGAGATCCCTGTTAACCTCAGTTGAATAGTTTTCACTTCACAATGCATATTTGAGAGGTACCAATGTCATGGCAAATTGTTGTCTCACCTAAACATACCACATAGATGTGCTAATCGACGCTGACAACAAACTTGAGGTGAAATACACCTGTACCATTCTGAACACACAGGTTTCTTGTATTTGGATGCAGCTAACTTTTGTGTGCCCGTTTGTATACCTAATTTCTTGGAAACAAAAGGGAATGCACTGTTAGAGCCAGCCACCTACTGGAGCAAGCAAGCAAGCATTACAGGAAAGCGTCAACTTTGTTTGTCCAAACCAATAATCTTTATTTTTAATATTAGATTTTTGTATTTTGTTTCATCACTAAATCTCCCGAAGAAAAGATCAACAACAAACTTATTACAATGATTTTGTGGTGCAAAGTTTAACCTAAATTCAAAATTGATCCTTTTCTTTTTTTTAATCAGCAAAACAATAACAACTTGATCAGATTATAGCTGATGAGTTAGCATATTCCAAGTTGTCATTTGCTTGTTCTGTAGTAGCACTATAAGAAAGAACATCAAAAAGACAACCCAGCGTCCTTTCAAAGTAAGGGCTAAGGTATCACCTGGCTGATAAACAGTCACACCCACTGCGACTATGTAAGGGCTTAGAACGACCAATGGGTCCCAGCTCTGCTGATTTGGGCCAGAACTGAAGCTAAAAACTCAATTTATTCTTACAAGGCAAAACTTTTATTTTTCTAAACTTTTATGGTTTCTACACTTAATTTGGGTCTTCTACTCTTGTTCTGAACCTTGGTTAATTCCCCCCAGTGGATGGTGTGATGTGTCCACATGCAACATGACCACAGCATCTGATTATAGCCATGACATGGCTTCACATCCTTTTAGATTAAAAAAAAAAAAAATAGAAGATTTTAGTAATCTGTAAGATGCAATTCAGCACGTTCATATTGATAGTTGGCAAAAACTCCCCATCGTTTAAATCAGAATAAAAACACAGTAAAATGTGAGTCCATATTTGGAGTTCGTCAGATTTGACATACTATACGCTATTCACTAAATGTATGGCTAGAGTAGCCTCTATCTTTGTGCGGGTGCTCTTCTCTTCTGGACAAGATGTTGGTATTGGAGTAATCATGGCAGTGTTGAATCATGGAGATTCAAGACCTAAATATTTTTTTGGTCCCACCCCAATATAGCTGGGACCAGTTCCAAAGCTGAGAATGGGACACTGTATCATACATACATACATACATACATACATACATACATACATACATACATACATACATACATACATACATACATACATACATACATACATACATACATACATACATACATACATACATACATACATACATACATACATACATACATACATACATACATACATACATACATACATACATACATACATACATACATACATTCTAATGCATACACTCACCCTAGCATCACACACACAAACACCAGGCGTTTTTTTTTTGTGTTTTTTTGTTGAAAAATTGCTAAGGGGGGCGGGGGGGGGGGGTGAAATAGAGATAACCGTCTACAAGGGGGGCATACATGTGTCAGTGTATATGCATGTAAATGTTTGCACTATGATAGTGCAAAATGAGAATGCTCAGGGGGGGCATAAAATCCTCAAGGGGGGCATAAAATTCTCAAGGGGGGCATAAAATCCTCAAGGTGGGGGGCGGGAGCAAATGCCTCCCTGCCCCCCTAAAAAGAAAACTGCACACACACACGCACACACACACACACACACACACACACGCACGCACGCACGCACACTGCATTTCAATGGTGTGTTGTTATTCTGTGTTCCTTTGTTTCAGGGTTGGCCCACCACTCTACTGGTTGTCTCCCACGACAGATACTTCCTGACCTCTGTGTGCACCGACATCATCCACATGCACTCGCAGCAACTGGACAGTTACCGTGGCAACTATGAGGTCAGTTTAAGTCATTATGGCTACCATGGCAATTACAATTTTTAGTGCTTTTGCTCTTTTTATGGCTTTGTGGGGAGGCAGCTGGTCCTGTTTCAACCAAAGTTAGATCATGATCGTGGTGGTTTCATTTTTTGTCACTATGGAGACATTAGGCACAGGAGTTTGTGTACTTGTGTGTCTGTAATGTTATCTGTGACTTTGGAAGGCTTTATTGGCAGCCGTGGAAGTTTTAATTAAATCCTATTGGTGCAAATTAGATCATGTCTAGTCCCTTTATATAATAAATTCTTTGCATCAAGTGTTGTTACTGGGCACTGTATGCCCTCCAGTACTGCACATATATGTCCCCACCAAAGGAACAATGATCTAATTGGCACATCTGGACTAATGGTTGCACTAAATGTCCTGTCTCAGATAACAGCTGCTATCAACCAGTTAGAGTTTGCCCACATGGGAGGGAGGAGGGGAGAGAGAGAGAGACACACAGAGAAATAAGGAACAGGAACTGAGCAAGTCCATAGATTCACCATATTAAAAAATGATGCAGCAAAACTCTTTCAACAAATTGTAGAACTTGGCTAATGCTGTTGTAGTTACTAAATTGATCGATAGTTCAACATAATATTATTGCTGTAGTAATTTTGTTGCTATAAAATTATTGGTAGGGTAAACACCATCCAACCAAATATAATATTTAGGTGGATTCAAATGTCTGACCTATTTTAAGATGTAGATTTAATCTATTTGTGGTATTCTTCAAGAGCTGAGCAGCTTGTTTATTGATTATGTCTGAACCTTAGAAGGTGTTACTGTGGGAGTGTTTACACCTCAACGTGGCACATTACCAACAGACTACATCACTGTCATTTCCCTCCAGATCAGCTTTCACTGAATGTGAAAGAGCATCTTGTCATTTAATTAATTTTGGTCTTTTGGAACCCAAACATGTCGATTTGGAGCCTGAATTACTGTTGACTGTGATACAACTGATGCAAATATTATGTGCATGGAATGTCTTCTATAAATGTGTTAGTTAATTAGTTAGTACTAACTAATTAGGTGTATGTCCAATGGGTGGTCCAGCCAACCAATTAGCTATACATGTAAACAAAGTGTTGTTGTTTTTTTTCATTATTTTTTTTGCCATTTTTTTTTTTTACTTTTTTTTTTTTTTTTTTTGGGGCTTTTGTTTCATTTTGTTGCTTTTTGACAGAAAATAGTGCGACATTGTGCTATTTTGAGAGTCCACTTAACACATGCAAATTACCTGTCCATCAAATATTACATACATGCATGTTGTCCAGACTTTTGTGTTCGAGAGAGAAACTGCTCAATTTTACAATTCTTTTTGTGCTTTAACTTCATGACCATGTAATTTTGATATATTTCCTGTTTTTAGACATTCATAAGGACAAAGACGGAAAAGTTGAGGAACCAACAGAAGGAGTATGAATCTCAACTGCAATATAGACAGCACCTACAGGTGTGTTCAGTGTGGTGGAGGTGTAATAAGGGTGTGTTCAGTGTGGCGGGGGTGTTCAGTGTGGCAGGGGTGTGTTCAGTGTGGCAGGGGTGTAGTGGGTGTGTTCACTTGTGTGAATATTTTCTGCTTAATGTAATATTAGTGTTTTACACACACACACTCTCACACACACACACACACACACACACACACACACACACACACACACACACACACACACACACACACACACACACACACACACACACACACACAGGCCTACATTGACAGGTGGCGGTACAATGCGAAACGAGCTCCACAGGCACAAATGAGGATCAAAATCTTGGAGAAACTGTATGATGTTTATGTTGTGATCATGGTGATGTTACTATAATTTGTTTCTTGTTCTCAGGCCAGTATTGAAGCCTGTTGTTGTAGCTGGAGAAGTTAAATTCAGGTACGTTTGGTTAAAGTAAACGAGTTTTATGTTGCTATAAATAAATTTTGCATTATAATAAACAAATTTTGTATTGCAACAAGATTACTTGTCAATAGTTTGGGCACAGCATTCCTTGGGTGATGTCCATAAGAGTGACAATCATTTTCAATAGCCTCGAAGTGCATGTATCTTGACATTCTTGCTGTTGTGTGCTTGTAGATCAAGTAAACTTTCGGTCCATTTAAGCAAACAAAAACATGGAGTCGGGGACACCCCAGGGGATCCAGTCATATATTGAACATGAAATAGTGTTTACAAGATGTTATTGTAAGCTTCAATGGATTTCAACATGACATGAATGCTTGTTTCAGTGTGTTAAGGCATGTTGGTGTGTGTAGGGCATGTTGCTTTGACTAAGGGTATAATGAGAAGTGACAAGAGTAGTCATCAACAGAAATAACTATCATAAATACGTCCTCTAGCACTCTCTAGTGGATATGACTAACTAACTATAAAGAATTCTTTGATCGATGTTGTGAATCCACAATCACTCCAAAAACATAATTTTCACTCTTAGATTTCCCGAGGTTGAGAAGTTGTCTCCTCCGATTCTGCAACTCTCAGAAGTAAGATAAGGCATGTAACAGCTCTTTCAGAAATGATACAGTGATTTTGTCACCAAAGGAAGAGCCCTAGACTTAGCTAGCCAAGGAAATGCCAAGTTTATCCTTGTAAACTCAAGGAATAACCAAGTTATTCCTTATAACCCCCAAGAAGCACCTATTTATCCCAAACAGGATAAAGTGCCACACTTGCTTTTACAAACTCCAGCAAACACATTTTTTGGAAGGGGATAGCCCAGGGCAATTCCTGGCCTCCTCATTATTGAATAATGGCTCAACTCTGTAGACTCCACTCCATTTGATGTAGCATTAAATAACAGAATTCTTGTTTAAATCAGCATGTTAAATTGTTGTATACATAACAGCATATAGTGTTACTTTTCACACAGGTTTCCTTTGGATATGTACCTGGAGTAAATATCTTCAAAAATACAAGTATTTCTGCTGATATGGATTCACGTGTTGCCCTGGTAAATGTTTGTGTCTAGTCTTTCTCATGTACTCTAATATGTAAATCATTTGCGTGTAAAGAGTGATAAGTGCAAAAATGTATAATGTCTGGTTCTCTCTGAGTGTCAAAGTATTCCATTCAAAACATGCTTCTCATATGTTAAGCCACATGAAGCCATCACAGGACACATTGCTTGGTTGATCAAGCCAATGATAGGGCCCAGAGGAATCTTGTTTGTGGACTAGAAATACATGTGGAATGATAACATGCAATGTTGAGCCCTTTGAAATAAAAATAATAATGATAATAAAATTTTGAATAGGAGAGAGGGGGTGCCCTTCAGGGAATGGATATAAGTTATCTGAAGCTTCTGTTCATCTTCTGTTCTGCTCACTATCATAATCTCTCTCCATTACTTGTGATGCCACCAGCTCTCTCTCACCCCTCATCACACAGGAGTGAGCCTGTCTGTTGTCTGCTTCCTTTCCTGAACATGCTCCTAAGCCTGTAACTTTTAATTTGTTTCTAGTGAGCGACTCCTTCAATAAAGAGTAAAGGATTGTTGAAATAATATTTGCCTGAATGGATGGAAAAGTTCGGGGAAAGAGATTGATTATCTTTTCATGTATCTAAGTCTCCTCCAATTTCCCAGCATGGACTGTTCTCCTCCCCTCCCCCCCTGACTAATTCTTCTAGCAATAAAGTTTATGATGGTGATAAAGTGTGGCTTGTATCTGAACATATTATTAAACCTTTACCTAAAGAGTTATTTATATATTACTAGCAGCATATACCCGGCGTTGCCCAGCCAATGTTAACATAAAACATTATAGAAGCCACTCAAATTTTGGCCTGGTTGGCCCTTTAATTAGCTTTGGATAGCCAAAACAAATTCCAGTGTGTGTGGCTAATACCAAACAACACACATTGCCACACCCACGTGTAGCTAATAATGTTCACCAGATTACTTGGACTCAATATGCCAAAATTTAGCATGATTAGTCCATGAATGAGTATTTGGCAGCCATAATGATGTCCTATGGGTGTGGCCAGGACCAAACTACACCCAGTGACACACACGTGATCATTAATGCTCACCCAGTTTCTTGAAAGTCTCATTCCAAATTTCATCTGGCTGGTCATTTCATTGGCTTTGAATAGCCAAAACAACTTCCAGTGGCTGTGGCCAGACCACACCCATATTTGGTTAATGATGCTTTCCTTGGTACTTGGAGACCACACGCCAAAATTTTGCCTGATTAGTCTGATTAATTTTTTAAAGCCAAAATTACTTCCTGTGGGTGTGGTTATGACTAAGTTGCACCCATTACCATGCCCACATGTGTTTAATGCTCACCCTGGTTCTACAAGAGTATATACCAAATTTCGGCCTTTTTGGTCCAAGTGTTTAGCCGTGATGCCTAGACACCAACATTTACGAACCAAAATATATATTAAAGTGTGTTCGTTGATCTAACTCCTTTGGTCAAGCGTTATTCGGAAGTTTTTTTTACGCACCAATGGTAAGAGGTGTAGCCAGGAAGGATCTCGCCCATGTTACTCCCAAATTTAAGTTGTGTATACATACCATATATCAAGTCTGTCACTCCAAGGGTTTGTTTGGTGAAAGTACCATTTTTAGCCTCTTTGGGCCTGACACGAAAACAAAGTGGTTGTGGTCGTATAAATGCACTCAAAATATTTCTCAGATTATATAGATTCTGAATATATATGGGTTCATGGGTCTATCTCCCTAGGTTCAAGTGTTTTTGCTGAAATACCATTTTTGGCATTTTTAGCCTTACACACCAAGAGGAAGAGGTGTGGCCAGGTGGGACCCAGCCCATGTTACTTCCAGAGTTAAATTGTGTATACATATCAAGTTTTAGATATGTAGCTCCTAGGGTTTTTCTGGCAAAAATACCATTTTTGGCTTTTTCTCGTTACCATAGTAACTACTTTCTGAAATTTTTAGCCCATGTTTTATGTTGGGTCAAAACCTATCATCGTGCCAAGTTTCAAAGAAATCCACCCACAGGTTTTGCCAGAATGATGGTACAAACATACAGATAGACAGACATCTCCTTTTATATATATATAGGAGATATATTGTGTGTGCACATGCAACAGAGGGGCCGCATGTGCATGCATATGTGTGCATGCGCAACAGAGGGGCAGTGTGTTTAACAGAGAGGCAGTGTGGTGTGTGTGTGCATGCGTAACAGAGGGGCTGTGTGTGTGTGTGTGTGTAACAGAGAGGCAGTGTGTGTGTGTGTGTGCGTGCATAACAGAGGTGTGGTGTGTGTGTGGTGTGACAGAGAGGATGAGAGAGGGGAAGGGTTGCAGTACACTAAAAATTGAAGTGCCCAGTGAGAATTGAGTCTCACCATGCAATGCAGGTGGGTGAAAATGGTACTGGAAAGACGACACTCGTAAAGCTACTAACTGGAGCCCTGAGTCCAAGTGATGGCTACAGGACTGCTCACAGGTATGCTGTCCTGTCTGGGAGTCATCAAGTGCAAGGACATGTTCCTCTCCCCCCCCCCCCCCCCCCCCCCTCTCTCTCTCTCTCTCTCTCTCTCTCTCTCCACTTTGTATTGTATTGTGTGTTGTCTGACCTGCCTTCCTCTATGGTCTTTGTGTGTGGATATGGGATATACGTTTGCCAAACATGAAAAATAGTATTTCATCATTTGTTCTAATCAGGTAGACACAACCAAATAACCGACCACATCTCCCCCACATAAAGCTTGCCCACAACAGGAGGGCAGGCACATGTCTTGGGTATGTGTCTTGGGGGGAGGAGGGGTATGTAGACTAGATTTTGGATAAGTAGAAGTAAAAACACTGATGTCCAGAGAATGTCACAAGATAAAATAACCTCCAAGATCAAATCATGATACTGGAACAACCTTTGCCTCCTGTAAATGCATTGTCATTATCAAAGAATATTCCTATCAGAAACGTTTTCTTTGTGCCATATATTGAAATAACTTTATAAGTTATTAGTGGTTGTAACTTCCACTACAGTACACAGAGGCACTACAAATTGTGGCTGCTTACTCACAATCACAGACTTTACCAGTGCTTTGTGCTTCATTTGATGTGGTGACGTTGAAAGGTCATAGTTGGACAGCGGCCAGTCCTGCTCTTGTGGCCACAGCTGTAGCACATGTCACATGATCTCTACAATTAACAACACATTATGTGGGCACACAATAGCTCTGTGGGGCAACTGAAGCAACATCACACTAGGTTGAGGCAGGCTCTATGGGGGACACACACTGGACCAACATCACACTGGATTGAGGCAGATTGAAGTAGGTTGACAATAGCTCTATGGGGGAAAATACTGGATTAATTAACATGATACTGGGTTTGGGCAGGCTATGATATATCCACAGAAAAGGTTCCCTCAACATTATGTTTAACTATATTCATATTTTTGTTTCTTTTCTTATTTTCAGAAATCTAAAGATTGCTTACTTTACGCAACATCATGTGGATCAACTGGTACTAAACGTATCAGCATTGGAGTTGATTCAGTCACGATATCCAGGTCAGATATTACCAGTAACACTGTGTCACACCATTGCGATACTAACCCCCTTTTCTTCCCTCATCCTAACAGGCAAGAAGGAGGAGGAGTATAGACACCAGCTCGGCTCATTCGGCATCAGTGGAGATCTTGCCATTCGTCCTATCCTGTCACTCTCCGGAGGACAGAAAAGTAGATTGGCTTTTGCTTTGCTGGCCATGACACGGTAAGCATCATAAGTATGTGCGTGCACACACACACCACCAGCACACCACATGGTATACTCAAAATTAATTTCTCCCTAATAGACACACCAGCACACACCACATCGTATACTCAAAATTAATTTCTCCCCAATGGTGCTTGGAATTAAAGCTTTTACACCTTGATAGCAACATGAAATATTAACGTGTCAAACTGGAGATTTCTCTTAAATTTTATTTCATTTAATTTTTAATTTTATTATCATTACTTTTTTGCTTCTAACTTGCTTCCATTTCCAGACCCAACTACTTGATCCTGGACGAACCCACGAATCACTTGGACGTTGAGACTGTAGAAGCTTTGGGGAAAGCACTGGACACTTTCAAGGTTCACATAATTACAATATTTATGTGACGTTGGCCCTATGCTATTCCTTATTGTCTGTAACCAATCAACCTGACCGCCTTTATTGCTTGCAGGGAGGTGTGGTTTTGGTGTCACATGACCAGCACCTTATCAAACTGTGCGCCACAGAGGTGTGGCTGTGCAAGGATTGCATTGTGCACAAACTGGATGGAGGATTGGAACAATATAAACTGGCAATTGAAAGTGAATTTAGAACTGAATAGAGAATGTGTTTATTTTAAACATTATTATCAATGATTTATTATAAGAATTAGAAAAATATTTTTATCAAAAAAAATTTTTTTAAACATGTTATGACAATTTTAAACATGTGCATTATATTAAGACTTAAGTGGCGATAGATGAATGGTGCAAGGAAGCTGGCTACATTGTGACGACCTATCTCTCCTTTTCCCTATCTCTCTATCTCTTTATAAAGAATTCTGTAACTAGCACTATATTGTCAGTTTAGTAGCTATGATCCTGACTATTTTGAAACTGCATGACACTGTGTATGCGTGTATGCATGTATGCATGACACTGTGTATGCATGTATGCATGACACTGTGTATGCATGACACTGTGTATGCATGACACTGTGTATGCATGACACTGTGTATGCATGACCAAGAGGAAGGATGGCTGGAGGATAAGAATAACAGGATCTCCTGAGTCAATTAAAGCCAACATTGGGATCAGTTTTCTCAACCATTACGCGTAGATAGATGCAGTCATCTTTGACAAAACCTCCTTTGAGAAGGTGCTCCAAGCGCATGAACATGGGGCAGCCTGAAGCTATGTTCATCTCTCTCCTACCTGGACGCTGGAAGCTGCTGGAGTTGGGGTCTGGCCGGAAGCTGTCGGTGACATGCTTCTTCCCCATCTGATTGACAAGGGTCAGGGTGACCTTTTGTTTGAATGGCCATTGCAGCAACTCATCTATTGGTCCTCGCATAACCACAAAAAAGAAACTCATGTGTGTATCTTTACCAAGGCCATCACCGTTCAAGTAGATCCTTGCACACATCTTATAGCCGTGTCTGTTTGTATAGAATGGGGTGGAGTAAAGAGAGAGGGTGATGCCCTCTTTAGCCTCCTTCCTCCTCCGTTCAAACTCGTCCACCTTCCACAGCAAGATGCCGTTGTATGTGGCTCTCTCCAACAGCTGGATCCTCAGCTCCTGGTCGAGACAGCTGCTGAGGGACCGGTCCACACTGTGCTCCAACTCCACAACCCTGGCATGCAAAGACTCAACACGCAGGCTGCCCATGGGGTTGAATTCCGAGCCTAGTGCCATCATCGACGAAGACGTGTTCTGTGAGATACCAGTGCTGCTGGCAAGACTGATGGGTATGTGGCCATAGGTGCTGTGAAGCTCTCCAGTCCTGTAGCCTGAAGTCAAGCCAGTATTGATGTTGGAGCTTTGCATGGTATTCACCTCTTGCTGCAACTTTTCAAACTTCTGCTCCAACTCATATATATTGGTACTCCCCTTAATGTTCTGAATATCCAGCTGCTCCATCATTCTATGCTGTTCCACTCGATCCATCTTCTCTTCTGAAGACTTCATTCTGAGATCAAAGAGACTCTGTGCTTTCTCCATAGATGCAATGCGGGTTTCCAGGGAGTTTGTTCGTTCCAAGAGGTGCTGAAGGGAAGATGTATTCTTCTCTGTGTGTAGTTTCAACATCATGAAGCTTTCTGCCTGTATCTGAGCATGGACAACTATGTTCTGATCCACATGCTCCTTCATGTCCTTCCTGGTAGACTAGAATAATCACAGAGGGAGAGAGGGAGAGAGTATGGTGAATGGATATCAATGTCATTATTCCTCTTTCAAGCATTGTATTATTTACAAGGTTAGAACAATTAATAATTTAAAACTATTAACACTAATAAAAAAAATTAATTAAGTACTAACCAAGTTAGTCTATGAAATATCACACTAAGTATGGTATTAATTAATTTTTTTTAATTTTTTTTTAGATATAATTAGGAATAAAACATGCACTAGCCTTTCCCTATCCCT
>OZ017791.1:4649819-4671630 GCA_963969325.1 Lycopodina hypogea | reverse complement strand
CATCATCTCTTCATGCACCTCATCCTCCTCTATTTCTTCAATATCACACAGTGTGGGGGAGTAGCAGCCTGTAGAGTAGAAACTCACAACTTCCTCCTCTTTCTGCTGCTCTACCTGCTGCTCATCTTCCTCTTCCTGCTCCTCATCCTCCTCTTTCTGCTCCTCATCCTCCTCTTCCTGTTCCCCTCTCTTCTCTTCCTAATCCTCATCCTCCTATTCCTGCTCTTCATTCTTCTTGGGTATACTTTACTCCAGATCTTCTTCAACCTGGTCACTACCATGATCTGAAAAAAGAGTATAAAGTAAGTGAATATAAAATTATGTTGCTCTTATAAAAAAGAAGATATTAACACATACACTATCAAAGTTTGGTTTGTGTGTTAATATATACCATTACTACACTAGCAAGTAATGCTGCATGCACAACCAAATAGGGTGTTCAAACTACATCTGGAAGAAGTCAAGGCCAAGGTGAAATCATGGGTCGCCCTCATCCACTGCCTAGCTGGAATAACTTGGGGATACTTTGAAAACTCTATAAATATCAATGCAAGACATGGTCCTTTCTGTGGCAAAATACTGCATCCCCATGTGGTGCAGGAGTTACCACATGAGGAAGGTAGACACGCCCATCAATACCTCTCTATGTGCCATCCATGATTGTCTGAAGCCTACTCCAGTGTTCCTGCTGTCTATGCTTGCAGGGATCACCTTGTTAGTCTATGAAGGGAAGCAGCAGCTATAATCTTCACCAGGAAAGCACTAAAGAATGACTGCCATCTTCTGCATGCCACTACATTGACTGAAGTACTTTCATGCAGATTTAAATCCAGGAACCCTTACAACAGGAGGCACATCATTTGCTGGAATCAACACCAAAGACCCAGTCCTGAAGTGACTGGATTGACACACATTGGCAGCACATGTAGAAGTTCTCATTGAATGGACTATGTACAAGGGTGGGCCGATTCAAGTCTTCAATGAAAAAGTTAGCCTTTCCAAGAGTGCAGCATTTGAGTACAGCAACTCTGAACAAATGGCAGGACACATCATTAACAACTTCCAGCTCCACAAGCCAGCCACCTTCTGAGGCTGGCATGTTCGATACTGGACTGGACACTCGAGCCTGGCTCTACAATACAGAACTGATCATCTGATGATGCATGCGAGAAGAATACAAAATAATGCCTACCAAGGTCATAGCCTAATGGTTAAGGCACTGCTTCACTTCGTGGGAAATCTTGGGCTTAAATCCTGGAGTGTGCTTCTGCTCCTTTCATTTTTCTTTTCTTTTCTTCCACCAATAATGTGGTGTATGGACCCCCAACCAATATAACAACAGCTAACAGTTCAATTAATACCTTCAAGAGAAATCTTTAATCTTTTTTTAGAACAGCACATGGCACAAGTCTTAAACAGTGACATACTGCATCCTTAGTATTTTTCATAATTCATAGTGGTTAGAGTTCATGCGGCAGGTGGCTCCGCTCAGGGAAATGGTCATCCTGGCCCCTTAATGCATGACTCTGTGGACCTCTGGCAGTTCTCAGTGATAGTGTTGGTTCTCCAGAATGACCAACCCTCCAATGCACTGAGCTGGGCACCTTTTGGTGCAGGTGGAGGGCTGCCTTTGGGTACAAATTCTTTGCTCCCCCCCCTCCCGCTAGTCAGCAGCCTTCCATCTACACCTGTGCTACCTAGATGGCCTTCCATCTGCATCTCAGGGAAATGGCATTGGGTTCCCCGAATTCTATCTCAGGAAAATGTGCTCCCCTCACTAGTTGAGGGTGAGCCACCAGGTCAGCTGGCGGACGAGCTCCCATTAATCGTTGCCCCCTGGTGGGTGTGGAGGAAGTGTGTGCTAACTCAGGCAACCCACAGGAGTTTGCCATCCTGTGATAGCTATAAGCTGCAGGCTAAGAAAGAAAGAAAAGAAAGAAAGAGTTCAGTTCATGAATAAAGTTCAGTTCATCACAAATAGCTTCTTCTCCCCTCATCCCATCCTCAATTCTTTCAATCTTTTTTCCCCTCCCATTTTTACCTTTCATATATTTCTCTCCCCCCTTTTCTCTGAGCTGTTCAGGTATGCAGCTTTTATCCCCTTGGTAATCTAAATGTTGGTAATAGAACAAAGATGCACATCTTACTATAATTATCCATTCGTTCCTTTGTTTGTTTGTTTGTTTGTTTGTTCCATAACTACTCCTAGATGATTGGGCCTAAAGGGATCAAATTTTCAGGGGTTTGATGGGGTTACCCAGGGATGATTTTAAGGAAGTTTAGTTAAGATCGGGTAAAACCCTGCCTGTGGCACTATTTTTCCCAATATTTTCTTATTGTGATCACAACTCTATGCCTGACTGAACCACCCACTTACTACAAACCACAATGTATAACCCATCAGTAAAACTGTGCCCAAATCAATTCCAGCTCTTTTTCTTTGCTTCTTTTTGAGCCCTGTAGGCCTAATGGGATATCAAACAATAGATCTACAATTATATTAAGAGGCCTTTGTTGTCCCTGTCCATATGATGGATGCTATCAAAAGTATTCTTCAGGAAGGAGGGAGGGGTCTATTGTCTCAATCATAGAATTAGTTTATTTAAATTTGGAGTCATTAAGATCTACAATTTTTTTGTGGTACCTGCTACAAATGTCCTCAAAGAGCACAAAACCATTGATTAAGTCTATTTCAATAGGTCAAAGAGCATATTTCAAGGCACTATCATGTGCTGCTAATTTGTAGGAAATCAGCATAGCATTTCATTAGCTGAAGAACATTCAAAATTGATTTGGTACATATAATGATGTATGTATACTGGTTTAAGTGAAAATATTAGGTTTAAGTGAAAATATTAACATTTACATGTATTTTCTGCTTTAAATGTTATCATAGGAGTTATGGATGGTTGGCATTTAGTTATTCAAATTCCTGTCCATGCTGATTCATCATAGTTTAATTTAAGGAGACAGAAATGCTGCAGATGAAAAATGGTTGTAAAGAAAATGTGATTCTGTATTCCAAGGAGGCAACAATATTAAATAATTGTTTGTGGAGCAGAGTCTGCCACTTATTGTCCACCTGGACTTGTTGATGGAGAGGATGGGGATGGCAATGTCATTGATGAAGAAATGAAACAGATAGAAACCTACCTAGGGGTGTGGAGTCTGTGCCACTTACTGGAAGCAACATGCTAGTTATGCTCATAAATATATATGATTTTATTAATCATTTTATAAATAAATTTAGGCACGAGGTCTTCTGTTTCTGTGGCTGACACTTTCAAAGAATACTTAAAGAGCAGCACTGGTGATAGTATCATGGCAGTATAGCCATGTCAGACAGACATGGGCATTATACATATTGCTACATATATACATACATAAATGCATTACTAATAGTCAATATAACAGTTTAAAAAAAAATGAAAAAAGTAGGGGAATTTATCATTAAATTTTATCATGTAATAATACACTGTAGTTGGATGTAGAAGAGTGGAGTTTGGGTTGGCTAACAAATTTATCCCTAGTTTCTCAACTTTTTGGAGCAATCATCACAAGCGATGCCATTTATGACATTAAAAAAAAATTAATAATTTAGCAATGAACATGGATTGCAAGGAGTCACAAAAGTCACAAATACTTAATCAGAAGCGGTATCATTTTTATTTTACCTGTTTGGTAACTTCCAGGCATTTTCTTTTGCCTTAATATATTTATAGCTTTTAGCGGATGGTTGCCAGAGGTAGAAAGAGGTTCTAATTTCTTCAATGATAATTTTTCCTCCATAGACATCACGTGAGGAAAAAAATGAGCACTTGTACATTGTCTTTAGTGAGGTTTGAATTGAATCAAATCCAACTCTTGCGGATATGATCCGTTCAGATCTATTAAGAATGTAAACAATGTAGTAGTAGTCTGAACCTATTCCCAATAACATCAGAATGGATTGGAGCTACTCAACACATGCAACGGATTGCTTGAGTTATATATTGTGAAAGAGCCTTTAGGCTGAATTCATTTCATAAAATATTTATTACTTAAAAAAAAAAAATAAAAAATAAAAAATAATAAAATAAAAAAATTTCCCAGTTAAAACAATTCCGGTGTTCCAGGTGCGAATTCTGATATTTTAGTTTTATTCAGCCCAAGGGTTTGGCAGCTATGCCTGAAGACACATACATACATACAAACATATATACTTATAATAGATGAATGCACCTCTAGTAATTAGTGTCCTTTTGAACTTTGTGTAGTCAGATTCAATTTGGTTTATAAACATAACCTCCTCTAGTATTATTTTTTTTCCTTTTTTTTCTTTAAAAATGTTTTTTTCTTCAAAATAATGGAATCAGATTACACTTTGTGGTTACTCATGAATAGGAAATCTTAATTAAATGGACCTATGCCCTAGCCACATTCTCCACAAACTGGAAGGTGACCTGTGAGCAATTCCTGAAATTTCAGCACAATTGACCCAGGCATTCTAGAGGAGATGAGTAGAGCACAGAGAACCAAAGGGCAGATCAGGGCAGGACAGGGGGAGGGAAGGATTGCAGGCAGATTGTTTGCTATCATTGAATCACTAAATATGGCATCGATCAGCCTTAGTCCTCATAAATAACAACAAAAAGTTGTTCCTCCTACTCTGGGATGCAAAAGTGCATGCCTCCTTCAAATTTTTAGTGGGTGAGTTCATTTAGAGTTCTCCGTGGCTGTCTTACACTATACAGTGTTCAACCTTTACCTTGAATCTCCCTGACTCCTGACTGTAAGTTTCTTGGAACAAAATACTGCTTCCAGAAATGGTGATTTTCTGAACTACTTCAAGCCAGAGTGTTCT
The DNA here is from genome assembly GCA_963969325.1 of Lycopodina hypogea. Taxonomy (NCBI): domain Eukaryota; kingdom Metazoa; phylum Porifera; class Demospongiae; order Poecilosclerida; family Cladorhizidae; genus Lycopodina; species Lycopodina hypogea. The sequence continues at coordinate 4,666,787 of OZ017791.1, read as the reverse complement.
TTCCAATATCTACTTCAAGTGGTAATGGTGTTGCTAGTGTGGGTCATGTAATTGTAACAAGTAATTCTCATGCAGGGGCATATCTGGAGAGGATGGACAAGGCTCCTTCAAGCCCCCCTTTTTCCAACACACAATTCTTGGCACCAACTTGAATTAGCTAATTGAACTCCAACAACATACAAGACACACAGAAGCAAATTTAATTTATCGGAAATGACAAATAAATTTCAGTAGCCTTCTAGAAAAAAATTATCATAGGGTGAAGTAACTTTATGATTGGCAGTTTTCATTTTAGCATTTTATCCCAAGAGGCTCACCTTGAAAGTCCTAAGCTAAAGAATTCCTTGTATGTATTACCCCATGTACAAAATATAATAACTAATATTATAGGTAAATGCATAATCTAAATATATTATGTTCATTAAGTGATAAATGCAAGACATTTTTTGATCACGACGGACAAAATAACTTTTATACAATAAGATTGCTTTTAGTGCCACATGTTTTTGTCAACTTCTGTATTCTAGGCAAATTTTGTTTTACTGCCATCATATGCCACCTAAAATAGTTTGAACAACAGAGTCTTTGTGAACAGTGACTACACAGCAGGACGTTTTGTTTAAGGATGTGTGAGGATGCATTGCAATGCAACATATAAAAAAAAAAGAAGATATAGTTAACCCACCTTTTCCAGTGTTGGTTAATAATACCCAGCTGGTTACTTGGAAACCAATATCAAATTTCTGCCTGATTGATCCTTTAATTAGTTTTTTGCAGCCAAAACAACTTCTGAGTGTTTATATGACCCAAACACACCCATTTTCATACCCATAGTGGTTAATCAAAGCCAGCTGGTTTCTTGGAAGCCTCATACAAAATTTCAGCCTGAATGGTCATTTAGTTAGCTTATGGCATCTAAAATGACTTCCTGTAGATGTGGCTATCACTAAACCACACCCATTGCCATGCCCAACATGGTTAAAAATGCTCACCAGGAGACCACATACCAATGTTTAGCCTGATGTTTCTTTTGCTTTGGCAGTAAAAACAACTGGTGCATACATGCACAGAGCTCCTATTCATAAGTAGAAAGCATAAATGCAAGCACCCACATGTTCCATCGAAGCTTCTACCAGCTAATCTCATTTCAATTTCATATATTTTTTTTACTACTTTGTTGTTCCAAAAACATAGAGCAAAGCTTCAACAGGTGTACAAGTTCTATTAAAAACCTTTTAATCATGAAAAACACACTTAATAGACCGATGACAAAACCAAACTTAAAGCAGTGGCTGATTCAGAAAATTGCTTTTAAAGCTAGCCCCTAGCTGGCTATATTTTGCTCAACAATTTTTTGAGACATTAGCATATTCTTCTCCATTTTCCCTTCAAATCTACCACTGCAAGCAATTCCACGTAGTCAGCTCTCTCTCTAGTCTCCACTAGTCAGGCTCTTTTCCAAAGGCTACAATGGATCATAGCGTTAGGTAAAGGATAAGGCTATTAGAGCTTAATCTCTCTCCAATTTGAAGTGATTCCTGAGGTTTCCATTCAATGAATATGCTATATTTCACCTCCTCAGTTATGTTTGACCCTGCAGATGCTCTAGTGAAGTTAACTTTTTCAGGTTCGAAGGGTGACAAATTTTTTTTTTTTTTTTTTTTTTTTTTTTTTGCATGTGTGAAAATTTTGCCTTATTTTGGGTTTTCTAAGATTGGATAGTTTTTTTACATTTGGTGGCTGGGAAGAAAGGGGGGGGGGGGGTGGGAGCACATGCCCCCTGTGCGACCCCAAATCCCCTCAATCCACCATTGTAAAGGATAACTGAACTGAAAGAATTTTTTAATTTTTTTATTGTTGTTATCTTGTTGTCCTTGATGAGTAACCTTGTATAAAAAAATTTGGAAATATTTGTCCAGTATTCATGAGTAATCTTAGCTTTAAATTTTCACTTCCTGTGGGTTGTGTAACTATTCATTCATGTCATAAGGGTAACACCTTCAGCAAAAAGTCAATGAAGTGATACGCTACTTCAACAAACTTCGAGAATTCCTGGAATCAGGACCAATTCTGCTGGTAAGTCCAAGAGTGGCTGCAGCACATTGATACTTAACGAGATAGCAAATGCAGAAGAACTGAGGAGTAGCTAATCTGAAGGCCCAGCTCTTATGATTGAAGAAGTGAAGAGTTCCTTTTTGAGAGTGCAATAATTTCTCATAATTTCAGAGCCTAGTGACATTGATTCCTTTTTAGCTTCTCCAGCTCTGATTCAAAAGCTAGCTAGCAAGTTATATTACCATGACAAATCAAATATTCTTTGATACTCATTTTCTGTAGCTCTAAAGCTAGCTATTAAATATCAAGCTCCTCAACAAATGTAGCTGAAGCCAAAAAAAGGTATTTTGCAAAATAGCTATATTTAGTCATGACAAATAAGAAAGTCTTTGATCCTCATTTCCTGTACCTGAATCGGGCAATATCAATAGGGTCTGAAGGTATGAATAATTATTGCACTCTTCCCAAGGACAGATAGATCTCTTCACTTATCGATTCCTTCAGATTCCCCACTCACAAATCATTTTCAGTTGCAATTTCATTAGATGTCAATGTGCTGCTACCAATCCTGGAACTTGTGACATCATTGAAGAGTTACACACCAACAGGAACTAAATTTTTGTAGTTACGTTTTCATCATGATTATTGGACCAGAATTTTCCCAATTTTTTTTTATAACAGGTTATGCTTCAAGGACAACAAGATAAGACAATTAAATCAAAAAAAAATTAATTCAGTTACCCTTTAATGGAATCTGAATCTCATGTACTACTAGATTCAGGTAGGTAAAAGACAGACAATGAACTATTGCATGGGTAGTTCCTCAGATTTTAAAAAAACAAAACAAAAACAACCCACTTTGAATATATATTTCTTTGCTATTGAATTGGGTAGGAAGTGACCATAGTTGATAACTGCACTTCACTTCAGGCAATGACCATATCTATATGTGAAGGTGAAGTGCTTGTAATAAAAATATTCCAAAAATATCATCTGATTGTAAAAATCATGGACACAAATAATTGCTATTCTCGAATAATTTGAGCAGGGAAGACTCCAATGCTTCAATGATTGGAAAAAAATAGCCAAAAAAAATTCACCAGAAAATACAGAAGAATAAGACTAGAAATTTCCAGCCATTAACCCACTCACATATGATTTAATGTTTTATTTATTAATGACTTAATCAGTGGTAATTTTTTTTTTTTTTTTTTTTTTTTTTTTTTTTTTTAAGTTTTAAAATAGAAAAGGGTAAAAAAAAACACCCAAACATTACTAAGAATTGATTGAACCAGAGACCTTAATACTGGTGTCCAAGGAAAGAACAAGATTCCAAGAAAGTAACATTTAAACTTGGATATTAATTATTTAATCATGGGTAAAAACAACTTATTTTATGGCACTGACATTCATCAAGATTTTTTTTCCAAATTAACCTAGTTTCATTACCTGGATTAATGAAAGACGTGCATAAAATACTTTCTTGCCTGAAAAATTTGAATAAAAAAATAACTTTATTCTGAAGTAATCAAAGTCGACAAATAGATTCTTGTGATACCTGCTACAAATGTTCTTCAATGACCACACAACCATTGATTAGATTTACTTCAACAGTTGTCTGACACTCCACATGCACAGGACAAGTGACTCACACTGTATATTAATAATAGGAAACAAATATTAATTCAAACCAACAGCAGCACAGCAGAAAGCATATATATATATATATATATATATATATATATATATATATATATATTTTTTTTTTTATTTTTATTTTTTTAATTTTATTTAAAACTATAGTCATCACTAATGATGGGAATCCTAGGTAAAATCAAAAAAATAAAATTTCCAAATGAAATTGCATTTTTTTGGGGTCAACAGTAACATATTTTGGCATTTGGCAAAAAAAGACTATATTTTTTATTTTTCTTGAGAATTTTTTCTTCAGTTTCTATCACCTGTGCGTTGCATACAGCAACAGTACAATACCGATTATCTATATGTTAACATATTTTATCCTTACATTACCATATTTTATTCGTATTTTACCATATTTTATTTTATACCTTACCATATTTTTATTGAGCTACTAAACTGGTATGGTTCTTGATTCTTATGAAAGTTTGTTTGAAAGGTGCATTCTAAGTATCTTGTTGACTGCAACTTCATTAATATTAGTTTCATATGTATGAATATTATCTTTGATCTCTTTAACAGCTTCTATAATTTTTAGTAAATTATACACATGGACAGTGCTACAAAATATATAATCTCAGACATTCTTTAGTAATAACCACCTTTTCTTTTAGCAGCTTATTGCTCATTAACGCCAAATTTTGTCACCTAAAAATGACATATTTTTGAACAATTTAATCTAAAATACCTAATATTTTGGCATATTTTTTCACCTAAAAAATATAGAATGGCTTTTTATCATGCCTGGAATTCCCATCTAGTCATCACTATGTAGGGGGATAATAATGTCAGTTTTGAACTACAATATTTGATGAAATAAAGTGTTGGAACAATACTTATATTATTTTATTCAATTATTAAAAATGTACACCCTTGAAATTACACTGATATTGCACACTTCAACACCTCTGTTAACTACTTCATTTAATCTTACCTTGTATAGGTGGTTCATAATCTAACATAGGAACATAGACAGAGGGCACTTCCCCTTCCATACATTCATCAGGGGGTGAAATGGTTATTGTCCATGTATGAGTCACCCTCAACTACGTATGGGTCATCCTCTGAGCCCTGACCAGAAATATTAGCCACCCAATGGCAGCCTGCATCCCACTGTTAGAACACCACTGCTGGTTCACCATCCATATTTGACTCATCCTCAACATATGGATCATCCTCAACATATGGATCATCCTCTAAGACTTCAACCTGATCAGCGTTGTTAACCCCCAATGGAAGTCTGCTCCCACTGTTTGAATGCCACCACCTGTTCTTAAATGTCTCCAATAGCCCCAATTGGCCAATGAAAGAAGCTATTTATTCTCCCCATTTCTAGGCTTTTTTTTATTTTTTAGAGCCTCTAAACATGATCCTGACTGAGGGGGAGGGCGTAGTCAGGATTTTGAAAAAAAAGGGGGGGGAGGGGGGGGGGGGGGGAATAAGCATGGTTAAATAACCATAATTATGTTTAAGATTTTGCAGGGGATGAATTTATTTTCATTAAAATTTCCAGACATTATCCTGGTTCATGGACAGTCCACATTAATTAATTTTAGTTGTTGTTTTTTAATATCAGTGGATCCTAGTGGGGGGTGGTGGGGGACATTCAGACAATTTGGCCTAAGAGAACCTTAAAACCAACTGAGGCGAGGTTGTGTTCATATTCAAAAGAGCCCATAACTGTTGTTGGATGTTGTTATGTAAATTTGGTGTATAAAGGTCAGACAGCTATTAATATGCCTTTGTTGATTGTACAAGGGTTGGGACCATGTTTGTTTGGTAGGAATTGGCTTAAAGATATAATACTTGATTGGAATGAAATATATCATGTATACAGTGATTCTTTACAAGTAGTCTTGGATAAGTACCCCTCAGTGTTTCAGGAGGGATTGGGAATGCTTAAAGATTTTCAAGCCAAGATACATGTCGACCCTCATGCCAAACCTCGTTTCTTTAAAGCGAGGACTGTTCCATATGCCTTTAGAGACAAAGTAGAGGTGGAATTGAAATGGTTACAGGAAGAAGGTACTTTGGAACCAGTGAAAATGTCTGCTTGGGCAGCCCCTATTGTACCAGTTTTAAAAAGTGATAAGACCAGTGTGAGAATTTGTGATGATTTCTGAGTAACTGTGAACCCTGTGTCAAAATTGGATACCTTTCTGATTCCTAAAATAGAAGATCTATTTGCTACCCTACAGAGAGGGAATTGTTTTTCTAAGCTTGATTTAAGTCAGGCTTATCAACAGTTACCATTGTATGAAGAATCGAAAAATTACGTCGTCATAAACACTCATAAAGGTTTTTTTTGATACACTCATTTACTGTTTTGTATTTCTTCAGCTCCAGGAATTTTTCAGAGTGATTGAGAGTGTGTTACAGGGGATAGATGGAGTTGTCATCTATCTGGGTGATATCCTCATTACTGGCCCTACGGAAAAGGACCACTTGAAGTCATTGGAGGAAGTATTGAAACGTTTAGACAAAGCAGGTCTAAGAGTGAAAATGAAAAAGTGCAAATTCATGAAACCAGAAGTTGATTATCTTGGACACAAGATTGATAAAACTGGACTTCACCCATTGCCTAACAAGGTACAAGCAATTCAGGATGCTGCAACACCACTGTCGGTGCATGAACTGAAATCATACTTGGGACTTCTTACATATTGTAATAAATTTTTACCACAATTATCGTCTACCCTTTTCCCACTCTACCGATTACTCCAGAAGGATTTTCAATGGTCATGGGGAGTTAAGGAAGATAGAGCCTTTTCGAAGTCAAAGGAATTGTTAACTTCAACCGAGTGCTTAACCCATTTTGATTCTTTGTTACCTTTGATTTGGCATGTGATGCGTCTGCCTATGGAATAGGAGCAGTGTTAACACACAGGATGCCAGATGGAACTGAAAGGCCAATTGGTTACATGTCCCAAACTCTTGCAAAAGCCGAACAGAACTATTCTCAGTTAGAGAAAGAGAGACTATCCTGCATTTTCGGAATTAAGAAATTTCATGCTTATCTGCTAGGACACCATTTTTAGTTAATAACAGACCATAAGCCTCTATTGGGTCTGTTGAGGGAGAATTGTTCAATTTTAGCACAAGCTTCTGTAAAGCATTGGTCTCTGTTTTTATCTACGTATGAGTATACATTGATTTTCCATGGTACTAAGATTCATGCAAATGCTGATGCCCTTAATAGGTTGCCTTTACCAGTGGAGCCGCAACTATTGAAACACTCCCAGAACTTGTACTACTAACAGAACACCTGTACAACTCACCAGTGACTGCGAAAGATGTCTGTTCATGGACAAGAAAAATCTGAAAGTTGCTCATGTTCAACAGTTTTTAATGCATGGATGGCCAAGTCACTGTGATTAGAATTAGATCCATTTACATCTAAGAGATTGGAACTTTCTTCTTGATGGATGTATTTTATGAGGAACCAGAGTTGTCATTCCCAGGCATGGAAGAGAAGCTGTATTGCAAGAATTGCATGAAAGACACCCAGGAATGTCCAAGATGAAGGCTTTGGCAAGGATGCATGTTTGGTAGCCAGGAATTGATTCAGATATCGAGAAATCAGTTGGTATTTGTACTGAATGTCAAGAGGTTCAGTCGTCCCCACCAATTCCACCACTTAATCCATGGAAATGGCCGACTAGACTGTGGTCTAGGTTGCATTTAGATTTCATGGGTCCTTTTGAAGATAGAATGTTTCTCATTCTAATCGATGCCCATTCAAAATGGATTGAAGCATTTTGCACTCAGAAAGCAACTTCAAAAGTAGTTATTGATGCACTTTGAACTGTATTTGCAAAATTTGGTATTCCTAAACAATTGTGTCTGATAATGGTACATTATTCATGAGTGAAGAGTTCGTATATTTCCTGCATTAGAATGGTATCAAACACAATACTTCCACACCATACCACCACTCAGCTTCTAATGGACTTGCAGAATGTGCTGTCCAAATAATAAAAAGAGGTCTTAAGAAGGTGATCTCTGGAGACATTAATTCCCGATTTGCTAAAGTTCTTCTAACTTACCGTATCTCACCACAGTCCACAACAGGTGTGTCTCCTTCTGGATTATTGGTAGGAAGGAGGTTGAGGACAAGGTTAGATTTGTTGAAGCCTAACACTGCAGCAACAGTAAAAGAGAAACAGTTGAAACAGAAATGTCAACACGTTGCAAGAGCTAAAGATTGAACATTTGAGTTGGGAAATCTAATGTTTTTAAAAAAAACATTGGTCATGGACGTAGATGGTTGTGTAGAAAGAGAACTAAAATTACTGGTCCTGTTTCTTATCACATGCTATTGGATGATGGAAGACAATGACATCATCAGGATCAGTTGCATCTTAGAGTGATTGAATTGAATTCCTTGAGTGAATCAGAGGAGGAAGCTACTTCAAAGGATTTGTCCATTCCATTCTCATCAAGTGAAGAAGCACCTACTTCACCTGAGGTTGCTGAAGTTAACTCACACTCGCCTGAAGAGATGAGTGATAATAGCGAAGCTCAGGGAACTGGAGATCAAGCTCGCCATTATCCACAAAGGAGCTGAGCATTACCAGAAAGATATCAAGCCAGTTGGACTTGAAACATTGGATCATATGTTGTTCACATTTTGGTTTTGTTTCTTTCCTTTTAAGGGGAAAGGAATGTGGTATCTTTAATCATTTGCCGGTAAATTCTTGTGGTCACTTTTATAATCATATTCATGTTTGATATATTTATCTTGTGCTGTTGGATGAACAATACTTTTTGTTAAAAAGAAATTTATGTTGTATTTGTGAAAGTAAGGGCTATAGTGTTAAGGAAGATACAACAGTGACATTTCAAGCCAACCACACCTATCGTGAAGGTTGCGAAAATCTTTGAAATGGTGGGTAAACAGGCTGCTATCCTTGTATCAATGGAGAAAGTGGGCATCAGAGAGCTGAAGCCCAGAGCAGGAGCAAGTTATTAACTGTTTGCTGGAAGGGCACGATATATTTGCAGCTTTGCCAACTGGCTATGGAAAGTCTTATTGCTTTGCAATGCTACTACACATTTATGACTACCTCAGGGAGAAGAAGGAACCCACTTTTATCATTATCATTGTTTCACCTCTTCAATCCTTAATGTCAGATCAAAAAAGAAGGTTTGGGATATCTTCCCAAGTTGTTAAAAGTGAAGAGTTTAATGATCCTGATAATCATTTAAAAAAGGAAATTACTGAGGGAAAGTTCCAGCTACTTTATATAAGCCCGAAATTTCTCCTACAGAGCTTAGCATGGAATGAAATGCTGAGATCTACTGTATACACTGAAAACTTAGTAGCCTTTGTCATAGATGAAGTGCATACAGTCAGCAAATGGTGGGTACAGTACATTGGAGTAAGAAGATGAAATTTACCTGCTTGTTACTGTTGCTCTTGTTTGTTTTTGTATATATATTTTTTCTTTTGGAAACCATTACATTCACACACATGCACCCACCACACATAAATAGATGGATAGATAGATAATTCTGTAGCTTATTCTATTATCAGTTGTGAATGAAACCTTGGTCTTAGGTCTTGGGATATAGTACACAGTTTTGCTGACCTCACTAATATATTTCTAGTGTTATTTACATAGAATAGTATTAGGGTAAGTGTTTGATTCATTACACAGTTTAGTGGTTACTCTTGCCTCAGGCATGAATTGAAGTGCCCAGTTGCTGGTCAATTTTGTGGGGGTTGATATTGTGCTGGCATAGCAAATGATTTATAGATTAGCACTTTAGGAATATGGTTAAGTATATATCATCGTAGGATAGCTTTAAAGAAACCAAATCTAGTATGATTCTTTAAAGCAACATAGCGAAAAAATTTTTTAATTTTACCTGTGTGGGTGTGCATGCTTTCTTGAATAGCTGGTACATCTCAGCCACTTCTCGACAATATCGACAATAGATTATAACCATATGAAAGTTTATACCTTCAGAAATAATTCTATCCTTGATTGGAATTTCTTTTATAGGGGTGATGAATTTAGAGTGGAATTTGCTCGGCTTGGAGAGGTGAGAAGTTTAATTCCAAAGTATGTCAATATTTTAGCACTTACTGCAACTGCTACCAAGTCCACAAGAGAAGTTGTAATCAAACTTTTAAATATGAAAAATCCTAGCATAATATCCACATCACCAAGTAAAGATAATGTTATCTATACAGTATCTAAAAAGAACTGTATGGAGGATGTTGTTGAAAAGGTCAAGGATAGCATTATTTTAGAAGGCATAAACTTTCATAAGGTTATAATCTATTGTCGATATTATCGAGAAGTAGCTGAGATGTACCAGTTATTCAAGAAGGTTTTAGGGATAAAATCTACCCATCCAGAAGGATTGCTTGATTTACCAAAGTACCGGTTGGTTGATATGTACACTGGTGCAACGGAACCTTCAGTTTGAAAAAAATCGTACAATATTTTTCGCAACCTGGTGGCAACCTCTGTGTTGTGATTGCCACTGTTGCTTTTGGCATGGGTCTGGACTGCCCCAAAGTTCAGTAAATTTTGCATTGGGGTCCTGCTGAGGATATTGAATCCTATGTTCAGGCTACTGGTCGTGCAGGGAGGGATGGTTCGCTATGTCATGCTGATCTTATGTATTGTCCATCTGATCAACAGCAGACAGCAAAATCAATGAGATATATTGTAAAATATGACTTCATGCAGAAGATTGGAATTGTTCAAAGATTTTGATAATTTTAATAAACTAATCCAACCATTGTCTGGATGTCAATGTTGTGATATCTGCCAGCAAACATGCAAATGAAACTGCAAATGCAACTAGCAAGTTTATTAATTTTAATTAGATTAGTTAATGATGATACTATTACATTGCCATATATAATTGTTGTTACTGATACTTTGAGAGTTTATCTCTCATTCATTCGATCAATACTTTTTTGCCATGCTTTTGTAGGAAACTCCCAGAGAAGGTCTTAAAGCTATCATATCTTCTTCCTCCCACATTGTCAAAAACAAGTGAATGACCAGATAGTTCATTTATTATTTTTTTAAAGTCTTTGTTAAAATTAGCTTTCGAGTGGTGTCTTGACATTGGTGGCACTCCACTTGTCTTGTCAAATTGTTTACACAATTTGGTCAGTGGACCTATGCACTTTCCCAATCTGACAAATAACTGAGGAGTAATATCAGCATGTAGATCTGATATTCCATCCTTGCATGCATGATTCAAATATTCCATTTCCAGGTCACACCATTTGTTTCCTCCAGGCTTGCCACTAGAGTTAACTACACGTGACCAAGCCAGCTGTTGAGCTTGCCTTGGTGGAAGAAGAATGTAATACTGTGCCAAGAGAGTTAATGCTTCGATTGAGTAATTTTTACAGTTAGAGGCTTTGAAAACTAGAAAAAGAAATTTCCAACAACGAATCATTCGGATCCCATCACCTTCTCTTATAGCATCATCAAATTCTGCATAAAGCAGAGAAAGGGTGAGTGTCTCCTTGGCGTAATCAAGAACACCATCATCTGCAGGTGACTTGGGTTTTTCATTCTTATTGAAGTTGATAAAGGAAAAAGAATCAATCACTTTCTTCGAAAGATTTTTCAGAACAACTTCTTTATCCCTCCTTGCTGAGACTATGTGCATCCTTGGGTATGATATCATGACAGCTGAGCTTATCCCATGTAAAATTCTATCCATAAGCCTTTGGAAGGTGGAGGGGGCTGTAACTAACCTGAATGGCTTGGTTAAATACTCGTACTTACCATAGGGGGTGATAAATGCAGTCTTTTTAATCTGGTCTCTCTTAACAGGCACTTGAAGGTAACCCTTGGTAAGGTCTAATGTGGTGATATATCTGGAATTTCTCAAATTAGCAATTAATTGCTCAATGTTTTGTAGAGGATAAGGGTCGTTAATAGTGACTGAATTTAATTTCCTATAATCAACACACATCCTCTTTGTTCCATTTTTCTTAGGCACAAGCACAATAGGAGCTGCCCAAGGACTGGTAGATGGTCTGATAATGCCCTGACTTAATGAGGTTTAATCTCTTCCCTTAACGTTTCCTGAGATTTGTGGGCCAACCAATAAGGGGGCAGTCTCACTAGGGAAGCATCTCCAGTGGGAATATTATGGTACACCAAGCTAGTTTTCCCTGGAACATCTCTCAAAAACATCCCAGTATTTTGTCTTAACCCCCTAAAGCTCACATAGCTGAGTTTCAGGCATGCTGGTGTCTTTGTTCACCCTCTCTTTCTTTTCCAGGCCCTTCCACTCATCCGTTCTGACTAAAAATATCTCTGCAGACAGGGATTTCCATTCTTTCATGAAGTTCACATGGTAAGTATGATATTGCTTGTTCTTAGTTCCCGCATCCACCTGATATGTGACTGGGGTCAACACCTTGACAATCGGAAAGGATCCTTGCCACTGGTTGGACAGTTTATCTTTCATGGTAGGCTTGAACACCAAGACAAAACTACCAACCTCAAAGATACGCTCTTTAGTTTTCTGGTCGTAATAACCTTTCTGTTTCACTTTCTCACTATTTTCTTTTTCATAGGCCAGGTCCTGGACTAGTTCTATGTTAGCCTGTAATGTTTGTACATACTCAGATGCACTACTGCTGTCTTCCTCCTCCTTCCCTTTCCAGAAGCGCACTAGCTGGTCCAGTGGCATTCTCATGGTCTTTCCGAATAACAATTGGTAAGGGGAGAAACTGGTGGACTTATGGATAGTTCCCCGATAAGCCCACAACACATAGGATATGCATTTATCCCATTCTGCTTCTGTGTTAGACACTAGCTTCCTCAACAATTGTTTGATAGTTGCATTAAACCATTCTACCATCCCATCAGTCTGGGGATGGTAAGGGAGGTCTTTATTTGTTTGATCTCTATTACTGTACAGAACCGGTTCATCACTTTGGACATGAAGTTTGACCCATTGTCGGTCAGCAACTCCTGGGGCACTCCCTACCTACTGTTTCTTCCACCAGACGCTCAACTATGGTCTCAGTGAGTGTATTGCATAGGGGAAAAGTTTCAGGCCATTTTGTAGCATAGTCCATGATTACAAGTAGATATTTATTTCCTTTCTTTGTTCGTTTCAGAGGGCCCACGATGTCCATAGCCAACCTAGCTAATGGTTATTTAATTATTAGTAGGGGCTATAAGGGTGCCTTGGTGGTACTGGTGGGCTTAGCCTTTTGACAAATAGGGCAAACTGCACACATTCTATTTACGTCAAGGATCAATCCCGGCCAATCCATTCTCCCTCTAATGCTCTGTAATGTTCTCTCTCTCCCAAAATGTCCTCCAATTGGGGAATTATGAGCCATAGTTAATACTTTCTGTCTTGCTATCTTAGGTAGGATTAATAAATTCTTCTCTAGGGTCTGATAGGGTTTTCTCATCAATAGCCCTCCCTGCCAAAAGTAAGGGTTTCCAGCTCTCTCCACTTTCTCCCTTATACTTTGTAAATCATTCTCATACCTCTGGGCTTCACCCAACCTCTCCTTGGTGAGGACCTCAGTAGTCACTCCCACTAGGTCCTCCAACACTCCATCCCCCTCAATGTTCAGCTCCTGCATCTGGTCCTGTCCAACCACCTCAGCTGAGCACTCCTCAGTCTGAACGTCCTCCTCGAGCCCCCCAGAACTCTGCTCCTCTCTCCAGTCTCCCCCAGACGCCTCAACAGAGTCCTCCATGGCCATGAGTTCCCTCACAATAGCTCCGTCCTTCTCCTACTCTAGACACACCTCTTCAAGTGCTGTCTGTCGTCACAGCTGAGCACAGGTCACGACTAGGCCTGCCTCTGTCTTGGCGGCTTCATGTGAGTATGGTTTCTCTCTCTCTGGCTCCTTCTTGAGTTCTTTCCTGATCAGCTGTCAGAAGTGGGGGGTATCTCTCCCCATCAGCATATCCTGTCCAATATGTCTAGATACTCTGACTGGTAGTCTCACGATTCCTCCATCCACTTTCAGCTCAACGTTGGCTGCTGGGAAGCTGATTTGCCTCTTGGATGCCATATTGTAAGAGATATTTCATCCCAGGTAGTCGTCTGCCTTGACATACCTGGGGAGTACTAAGGTTTTTGTGCAGCTTGTGTCTAGGAGAGCCTTAATTGCTTTTCCGTTCACTCTGGCTGTCTTCATCCACTCAGGTAGGGTTGTAGTGGCTGTCATGCTGCATTTAGCTTCCTCCAGCTTAACCCTGTAGTCCTTCTTAACGTCCCCCTTCTTTCCACATCTGAAGCACTCAACTGCTGTTGATGATGTATATCTTGGAGGCCCTTCTCTTGCTCCTTTATCCATCTGTGTTCATTTTCCTTGAACTCCAGCCAGTATTCTTTCTTCTGATGGTCCCACCAAACAGGCTCCTTCTCTCTCATTGTCCTCGAGTTCCCAATGTGTCAGATAACTGCCTCCGAGAGTTCTTTGTAGCTCTGGCAGTTCAGGTTTATGATAGTCGGTTGCAGCCAGCTTGGTAGCTTTAAGGTTGCTAATTCCTTCAGCATGACCTCCCTGTTTTTCCTCTTGTGTGTGTCTAACCACCTAAAAAAGTGCAAGTGGAAGTCACGTAGACACAGGTCAGGGTTAGACAGGTTGAAGCTACTTTCGAACACCTTTCGTCGACGGGTCTCAGTAGAGATTTGATATGTTGCCAACAGTGTTGTCTTCATTGTTCTATAATTGTCCTGCTCTGCTGCAGATAGTGAGGAGATGGCCATGAAATCAGCCCCTGCCAAGAAACCTTGTAGGTATAGCAGCCACTGAGCTAAGGACCATTTACTCGCAGAGCTATGGCCTCGAATGTGTCCATAAATGGAGCAATATCATCCATGCCTTCATTGAATTTTTGGATAGTGAACCTTGGTACTGCTGGTGCTGGGGTTGTTAGTGCCTGGATGATGTCCATACGGCGCTGCTGTTGGTCTCTGTCAGCTTGTCATTCTTCATGCCTTCGTTCTCTCTCCTCTCGCCTTTGGTCGGCTTCCTCCTCTGCTCGTCGTTCTTCCCTTTCAGCCTTTCATTCGGTGGCTTCCATAAGAACCATCCATCCTGGGGGAGCCATGGGAGGGATAGCAGGAGTAGAGAATGCTGTAGGACTCATTATCCTTGCTGGGGTAATGAAACTGGCGTCTGCTGCCATTTGGCTCCTTGTGCGTCTGTCTTCTCCAGGCACTGACATGTTCTCTTTAATAATTCGAATAATAGAGAGTTACTAGTTCTAAGAGAGCTCTATCTAACTATCCCACCGCTGCCACCAATGTGAGCATAACTACAGTCTAGTTTCAGTTTCAATCTTATTCTGCTAACCAGATTAGCTAGCCCCAACCCCTAGTTACTCACATTCTTATTGTAGTAACTAAGGCTACCTAACCATTGTTATAATTAGCCAATGGTAGGTCCACACACTGAGTCCCCCTTCAATAGATAAGTATCATAAACTGGCCAGAAACTACCCCTACCAGCAGCAACAAAAGGTTTTTCAAATACTTGCACAATACGATATGCACTATGATACATTTCAAACACTTGTAACTTAGAGACTAATTAATAACAGTTAGCTGTGTCTTTTATAGTTTCTATAGGTCAGGCCATCTGGGCCACTGCTCTGGTGCCTCTGTCTGGCCGGCTGATTGTTCCTCAGGTGAGTTCTCATTGTCTGTTGTAGGTACTTCTTTATCTTCCTGCCAAACCATATTCTCACAATTAACTTCCTCTACCAGAAACCCATAAACCACGTTCTCATGACTAGTCTCATTTCTTTAATATTCATTAACTTATTATTCATTTCTTTACTATCCTTCTTATTCCTTTCTTTCTGATTATCTTCCTTATTCTTTTCTTCCTTCTTAGGCAGAGGCTGAGACAGAGACAGAGTCACTGGGTGGAGTCCAGGTGGCTCTGATAAATCTCATGAAAAATCTGTCCAGCAGTTTTGGAAGAGTTAGTAAAAACACACACAGAAACCAACCTCAAATTATGGTAAAATTTGGCTAATTTGCTGGTCTGATTTCTCGACAGTTGATGAACTCATACAAATGCATTCATTGTGGTTCAAGTCACTGTTTTCATTGTTTTCCTTATTATATGATTTGATAGGTTCTTATTGAAGCGTTGCTCAACTGGTAGTGAAAATAAACAACAGAGATCTGATATATATCTGGCATTAATAATAACTTAAGTAATTTCTTGGCAGCCATGAGTATGGGGTGGGGTGAGGATAGTCCCATATTTTTTGACTATCACATTTTATTTATTATTTTATTTAAGTAAAACTAGGATGGACTCTCTTCAATCATCACAGAGTGTTAAATCCATTTTATTAACCTCAAATTGTAGTTATGTGCTTACCTAATTCACTTAAGCATAATTCTAAAGCAAGAGACATAGTAGAGGGCTTGGGGTGCTAACATGGTTTAATAACTGTACACAACTTCCTTTGCTAAACCCTCAAGATAGTGTTATATATATACCTATTTGGCTAATACACTGGCAAACTCTTGAAAATGGAGACCTCAAACTTAGCTTGCATATACAACTTGATGGAGGTGGGGAGGGGGGGGGGGGGGGGGGGGGTGGGGGAGATATTAACTTGGGCAATGTTAAAACCCCATGATAGGAATGTGGGGTCCACCAGACATGAAAAACAGAAAAACAGAAGGCTAAATTTATGTGGTGAGTATATTCTTGCCCAAAAATTATTGTTGAAATTACAATAATGCTAATTATCTCTATTCAAAGTATGTTTAGCACTATTCTAAGAAAATGGGCATTAACCTAGCCACTACACCTATACATACACCAAATTTCATCATCCTAGACCTCAGGAAATACCCTTATAATTTGCTAACACTCTTAGCAGTACCAACACACACATTTCTTTTTTTATATAGGATCATTACTTCATTAATTATTTAGTGAGTGAGTGAGTGAGTGAGTGGTGAGTGAGTGAGTGAGTGAGTGAGTGAGTGAGTGAGTGAGTGAGTGAGTGAGTGGGTGGGTGGGTGAGTGGGTGGGTGGGTGGGTGAGTGAGTGGGTGGGTGGGTGAGTGAGTGGGTGGGTGGGTGAGTGAGTGAGTGAGTGAGTGAGTTTTTATTTTTTGATTTATTTATTTATATATTTATTTACAAAAAAGTTTATTACTCATGCACTCAAATCACTCAAACATGAACTCTGTACCTTGCTTAACTCACTCACTCACC
>OZ017791.1:4616458-4649619 GCA_963969325.1 Lycopodina hypogea | reverse complement strand
CAAGACAAGTCCAACAGACAAACTCGGAGGCATCAAAGTGAGACTGAAGAACAACACCACTCACACTTACAGGTCATGTCCACCACACAAACAATGAGGCACCTAAATGTGAAACTACTGCTCAATATGTCCACCTATTAAATAAGTCCATCAATTAAACATGACTTCCTCTAATATATAGACCTAAGAGATATTCTCATCTATATTACCTGCACTTTTGCGAGTCATGTATTGATTTAACCAAAAATTACCTTTAAGACATGTTAACCAAAATACATTTAAACTCATCAAGATGTCATCCTGCATTGTATGACCATTATCAATAAAATATATATATATATATATATATATATATATATATATATATATCAAAGAAAACAACCATTTAAATAAACGTAATTCCAAGTCGTCATGTTACTCAGTTGACAATACATTTCCATATGACATTTTTGTGACCACAACCCACCTAAGGTGAACCTAGATGGCCGCATTTTTGTGCTAGTAATTATAATAATCTGTACTGTAAAATATGAATAATCTGTTTGTTTCTCTGCCTGTTGTGTATCCGAAATTCATATTTGAAAGGTAGAAGTTAGACCAGCAAATTCATATATATTCACAATCATTATCACTAGGGGAATATCATAACATATCTATATGGCCATGCCCCTTTCTGTATAAAAAATGTCAAATATAGTACTTTGTCTAAATAAATAATGGCGCTACAGACTTAAAACATGGCATGCAGACACAATTTGACTCTGAAAATGTCATGGGGTGTGTTCCATCTGGCAAAATCTCTTCTTCTGAGTGTCGAAAGGTTGAAAAATTCCAAAAATTGTATTTCTAAAAAGAAACCACTTCAGACTAATCACATGCTCAGATAGGTTTGTAGGTCGGTAGGTAGGTGAGTCAGTCGGTCAATCTATCGATTCGTCCATCGGTCGGTTGGTCGGTCGGTCGGTCGGTCGGTCGGTCGGTCGGTCGGTCGGTCGGTCGGTCGGTCGGTCGGTCGGTCGGTCGGTCGGTCGGTCGGTCGGTCGGTCGGTCGGTCGGTCGGTCGGTCGGTCGGTCGGTCGGTCGGTCGGTCGGTCGGTCGGTCGGTCGGTCGGTCGGTCGGTCGGTCGGTCGGTCGGTCAGTCGGTCGGTCGGTCGGTCGATCGGTCGGTTGGTAGGTCAGACAGAACCGGTCATCCTGCTGGCCTGTCCACCTGTATGTTAGTGTACCATCATTTATTGTTGAATAGTTGAGATTTGACCCCCAAATGTCTTTATGTTTGGAATCAGTGTCACCAGAGGAACATCTAGAGCCTGTCTATTTGGTCACATCCCTTTCTTTATTTAATAAAAGTGGAGGGAAATTAAATTTTCGTTAGTAAATAGTATGGGGCTGAAAGCATAAAACATGACAGGGAGATGCAACTCTACTTTTCCAATCATTTGGGGTGGATCCCATCAGTCCACACCTCTTCCTCTTTTAATGTATGGCTGAAATTGTTAAAAATTGTACTTCTAAAGAAAAACTTGGAACTATTTACATGTTCAATTTTTATAATAGACAAAATATGTCATCAAAGCAGACACCTTTATGACTATAGCCTATTAAAGGTAGGCAGAAACACTTCTCAATGGGCAGTTTCTTGGATAGTGTTGTTAATGTTCCGATATCAACAGTCACTAAGTTCTTTTTTTTTTTCAGTGATGGTACCATGGGACAGTGTTCCTTAAAGTGTGGATAACATAAAGTAGAACCAATTATATCTGAATTCTGTGCAACACACGAACACTCTTACCAATTCCTACCTGGCCACACATTCTCACTTTGTTTACATAGGCAAAAATATAGTAAAATTTAAATTTGGGTTGTTGGTACACTAAATTTAGTTCACCAAATCAATGAGCTCTATTCTTCAGTAGGGATGTAGACAACATGAATATTTTTACCAGGTTTTACCTGAACACTCCTCTTCTTGTGACCATCACAGACAAAACCTTCTAGCCTTTCTAAAAATCAAGGGGTATACTTTATACTGGTCCCCTGAAAAATAGAGTGGAGCATTAGTTTTAGCCACTACTAAACAAACCCCTTTATCAATTGACAAATTATTGTTGATTTTATGTAAGGTCGCATTGTTAAGTTAAAATTCTTTTTTTTTAAGATTTCTTTTTATTTATTAAATTTAATATTCTTTCTTTTTTGAGCTACATAGATGTACAATATTTTTATTCCCTCATAGGTATAAACTTTTTGAAGCTTTGTATGACTAATCACACGACACGTACATAACCAATTCAAGATTTGTTATTAGCCCACACTTAAAATGTCAACCAAAAATGCAAATGTGTGTACCTAACTTTATGGTTTGACCTTTTAAGGACATAATTATTTACTAATAGTACTCCCTAGAATATAAGAATCGAAAAGAGATAAGTTACATATATATATATATATATGTAGGAGTGCAGCCCATGATTTGTGTGAACCAGCGAACAAACAAATATCAAAATTTAAGAGCTATTTATATATATATATATATTGTATATATATTTATTATTTTTTTAACACTTTCTTCATGAATTACCATGGTTACCATGGACACATGATGTTTTCCAGGGTTGGCTCATCCATGTCACTTCAACTAGAATTTTCATCCAAACAAGGCTCATCACCAATGTCATCATTGTTGTCCCTGACAACATTTGCTTGAATAGAAATCTTGGTTGCTAAAATATTGAAGTGAATAGATATTTTAAGAATGTTCTTAGGTAGCATAGGATGCATGATATCTCATATATTCATGAATAGGGAACACCACTCACACTTGAAATTTTTAATATGTTGGTAGAGGTTCCATAGGATTATAAGCTGGATTTCTGAAATCAAATGCTTTAAAAATAATTCACACAATGATGCCCACTACTAATAAATATAATAAGGTATGTAGCAGAATATTTATCCTGGGAATAAAAGTAGAATGTAGCTGATATTTGATTTGACCAACTAAGTAAAGGAATTGTTCATCCAAAAAATTAGAAAGGTGTCCAAGATATTTAACACCTTGCTCCAATTACCATAACTATGGTTATATTGTTTTCTTGGTTGAAAAGGATAAAAAATAACTTACCTTGGGACTCCTCACAGCTCTATACTTCTTTAGAGGAACCCATTGAACCAAGAAGCTTCATGGACAAATTTTCTATGTTAGCTCGACTGAGGTATAAAAAGAAATAAATGTAATTAATGAGATGTGATTATTGGAGGTGATAATAGAAAGTGATAATTGTTGATTATTGATAAGCCGAAAACATACCCTTTCTGTGTGCTGCATGCACTTGATTAGAGTTGAAGATTACTTATCCTATTGTTTTGCCTTTATGTTGGCCTTTTCATTATGATAGTACCCATCACATTAATATACCATGCAACCTTTAAAAGTATTATCAAAATCTTATAAACCTTCCCATCAGAGAAGCTAATATGACAACAAAAAAACTGGTAGAAAGTGTAGGAATTTGGACTTTCCTGGAATTAAGATGGATTTAGATCTCTTGGTAATTTCCAAACATAAATGCAGTATACTGGATATTCCTAGTCCCTTCCCCATTTCCATCCTCCCACCCATCCTAATCCAGCATCAAATCATATTCCTTACTTAGTAGAAAAAATATATCTTTATAATCTATGTATTAATACTTTTTGAGTTTGTCAGTTTGTTCACACCTATATCCCATTTCACTGCTCCTTATTCAATATATAATTTATATAATTTTAATAACTATCATTCAGGAGAGTTTGTAGTATATCCCATAATAGTCAAATGAAAAGTTAGGAGTCCAAATGGGTATTTTATGGCTACATTTAGTTCCAATGGGTACATATATATATATATATATACATATATAGGAAAATGCCAAGGGCCACCAAATTTTTAGTGGAGGATATTCAGATCCATTTAGTCATCATCTATTTAGCTTGGAAGGGGGGTGTGATTTGCCACATTTGGCAGAATACCGAAATAGTGTTTCTCCAACCTTATAAAAAGTTATCTTATGAATATAGAAAACACATTTAGAGTAAGTAAAATAATATTTAGATATACCCATACACACCCTAACCTTTACCTAACACTCCTAAGTACTGACAATACAACCATCCACAACCCAAGCTTTCCACAACACTTCCAAAAGCTGTCTATAGATCACAAATTTATTAACTCATCCCCTTCCCCCCCCCCCCCATCCCCAAATCTATATTTTGATCACCCTTTCTAAAAGAAAATTAAAAAATTCCACTCCATTTAACCTACTACCATCCGAGCCATCACCACACCCATCAATGATACCATGGAGATGGAGAACAGCCACATGATAAATAATTATAATTTCAATAAGTATTGCATGAAAATTTTGGCTCCAAGAGGGAAGATGACTAGAATGAATGGATGCTACATTCAAAATATTTTTTATCAATGAACTCTGAATGATTAAATGTTTGAAATATACTCCTGAGATATTATAAATTAGTTAATTAATTTTTTTTTAAATGTAATAATATTCACACCTATCCAAAATCTTTACAAGATATGTCCTCCAAGCAGACAACCTTGTGACTAGAGCCAACCAAAGGTTGGCCTAACCAGTATTCTAGGCCTCCTGCCTTGATTTCTAGAATAGTGCATTCAAAAGTTCTACAAGATATATGCTCCCACCATAAACTCATTCAGTCATTTACTCACTCACTCACTCACTCACTCCCTCACTCACTCTCTCTACCACCTACTCACTGTCTAACTCAATAAGTCTGGTTGTTCGATGGTGTAGTATTTTTAAAAAGGGCACCCTGTATCTCTTGCACCTGTTTGCAAGATTAAGCACATATTGATTCCAATTATTAATTACTTTAACTGTATAGAGCATGTTTTTTTCATTGACTATATGGATGGTATATTTACATGTTTGTAATTATAATTTTTATTGGCATTTCTCAAACATAAAAGACATATGTTGTAGACATTTAAAACAAAGTGCACATGTGATTAGGTTAAAGCATTTTTTAAAGTACCAATTTTAGCATAATTTCCCTTATACGCAGAGTGCGAGTAGTGTGGCCAGGTGGGATTGACCATATTATATTCTCATAATCAAGTTGTGTCTGAATGCCAAAGCCTTAGGTCTGTCGCTTCTTTCTTTTTTTCTGGAAAAAGTATCATTGGCTTTTTTTTAATACAGAAAGGGGCATGGCCATATAGATATGCTAATGACATTCCCCTGGTGACACCTATTCTAAATATGTGTGTTTGTGGATCGTTTCAAATATTCAGTCATGAATCAAGGATACACACACAGACCAACACACAAATGGACATGTTATTGTTACTTAATATGTGTAGATAGTACATGTAGAATTTTACCAACACATAATTTATTCACATTTATCTTTGTAATAAAGGAAATGAAAAAGAAACATCACTTTCATTTCCTGAAAGTTCTAGTTTATTGCTGACTTGCCTCTTCACTGTCAGTCTAGATGAATGCTTGTTTTACCTTTATACATGGTCACATTTCAGAACCATTTTCCATGAAACTTTGCTTGATAATTGAATATGACTGTGGGCAGTTATGAAACTGTTTGTTCCCCCACCAATCCTCCATTAGGGTGGAAATTTTATTTAAGTAGCACAATTTACCACACATATTAAAGTTGATTGGTGGGTGAATGAACATATTTATTGTAATATTGTTCTCACCAAAATTAAAACAAACAACAACCAGAAACAAAATTCTCAACAATCTTAGCTAAGGTCCACTAGGGTCACTAACATCTTCCCTCCTCTTCCATCTTTTCTTCCTGCTCATCTTCCTGCTCATCTTCCTGCTTATCTTCCTGCTCCTCATTCTCCTCTAATTCTTGGATATCACTCAGTATGGGGGAATACCAGTTTGCAAATTTACTGACTGCTTCAACCTTTTCCTTCTCCACTTCCTGATCCTCACCCCCCTCTACTTTTCCTAAATCACTCAGAGTGGGGGTATAGCATTCACTTCCCTCCAGTTCTTCAATCTACTCTGCACCATGATCTAAAAAAAAGTAAGTAAATACTAAAATATTTACTCCTATAAAACAAATCTAACAAGAGTGGTCATCAATAAGACCTATGGCAACTAATTACTATAATATTGATTAAAATATAGCTTGTGCTTAGGCCACAAAAAAGAATTGTTCAAAAGATGTTAAAGTTGTTCTATGATTTACAATTTTAGGTGGTTGACTCTAATTCAGTATAACCAGTTAATTGTAACCACAAGTAAAAAATACATATTTGTCCAAAACTTGTGAATGTCCCCATCCCACCATCACCACTGCCACCATTCCAAGTGTTCCTAGAATTGTGTGTCACAGGCAATAATATAGTGTATTAAAAGTTTAGTTTATGTATTACAACATATACAATTTCTACATTAATACTACATTTTGTGCGACAAATGTTTTAGTCTGATGCAATAATTACTAAACAACTATGCAAACATAGTCATAGTTAAAAGGTTAGGTGTAAAAAAAAAAGTTGTTGGTAATACCATTTGGGGGAGGTATGGAGTATGATTGACACAAGAGTACTGAATTGGAGTTGTGATCCTATTGTAACATCAGAATCACTAGGTGGGTGAGAAAGTTATTGAATGCCAAACTACAACATACTGCAATTTAAGTGTGTGTGTGTATGCTGGGTTGGTGGGGGGGAGGGGGGGGAGGGTGGTTGGCTAGGACAAAATTAACCCCAGTATATGTTGTTTTTTATATCCTCTAACTCTGGGAAAACTATTTCTGAACTCAAAATTATTTGAGCATCACAGTTAGAGCAATATGTATTGGTAGGATAGTGTACCTAAAGTAGTTTTAAAGCGACATATATGGGAAAAAAATGCTAGAACTCCCATAAGGTTGAGCTGTTAGTTCAAATTAAACAACAAATATTTTACAGTATAATTATTGTTATATTTAAATTTTCTTGCTCATAATTGACTTACAAATATGGACTCTGTTTGTTTGTGTGAGTGTGCATGAGTTATTTTTACTGCTAAACAGTTGAAACAATAGAGCTGAGGTTTGGAATGTGGTCTCCAAGTATCTGGGAGATTTTGATTAACATCCTATGGATGTGGCTTTGTCATTGTTGCAACCACAAGAACTAGTTTACATTGTCTACAACTAATCATCAGAGCAATCAGACCAAAATTTAGCATGTGGTCTCCAAGTACCTGGGTGACGATGACTAACTACATGTGGGTGTGGCAATGGTTGTGGTTTTGACAGACACACTAAGGAAGTATTTTCAACTCAAGAACTAATTTTTGGACTAATCTGTCAGAAATATAATACAAAGTCTCCTAATAACCAAATATTGTTAATAAACAAAAATTAGTAAGGCACTAGATGTAGTTTTATCATAGTTTCACCAACAGGAAGTAGTTTTTGCATCCAAGACAAATGAGGCTGGAATTTAGCATGTGTTCTCATCTGACAGGGATATGTTAGTGCACTCATATCGGTGTTGTTTTTGGCACTAGCCACCCCCACTGGAAGTTATTTTCACTGCCAATAAATAATTAGAATGGAATTCAGCATATGGTCTCTTGTGACCAGAAGGGTACTAATACACCCCAAAGGGTGTGACACAGATTTGTCCAGCAGAGCAATCAAAAAGAATAATATAAAATGAAATGAGCAAAGCACACACATACCCATACCCAGAGAAGATAATCAATAACACTTTTCCGGTCATATGAAGATCATATCCTCTCACTTAGCACGATCACTGGAGTAATCATATGAAATTATGTATTCAGAAAAGTGTTATTACCATCTTGTGGTCGATACAATGTGTGTGCTATGGCCATAATAAACCCACACACAGGAGCACATAATTGGAAACAGCTGAATAGGTCCAACAGGTCAAAATTCAATTGAAAGAACAAACTAAACCTAGAGACCTACTCACAAGGGGTAATGACACTATTTTGGTCACACAGAGAAAAAAATGTTTTTAATCTACTTGAATAATAAGAGTAAATTTTGGCATTTGGTCTCTAACGTTAATATAAAAGTATAAATGCCAGCAGCCACATGTTCCAATCAAGCTGCTACTAAAATATCTGGATTCAGTTTCTTAAACACTTCCTACTTTGTTGGACCAATACCATGCAGTGAAGCAGCAAAATGAGTTCTGGTTCAATAGGAGACTTGCATGATTGCATCAGCTATTAACTGCCTTGCCTGCTTCAGCATCAGTGATTCACCAGCACCATAGAAAATGAATTATATTTCATGACTGGCAATGCTATTTCAAGAACTGCAACTACAATATGTCTCATGCTTTCATTGTAATATGGGAAAAGAAACATTATGGAATATCTTTTGTTCTTATAGCAAACACAAGAATATTCGATCTATGAATGTGGAGAAAAGGGAGCATGAAATAGAACAAAAGGTTAGTTATGACCTAACCAGTGAGTTCGCTGCCAGTTTTTAACACACATTTTCAGGTTGGAGAAGATGCGGGCATCAGACTGTTGACAAAGCTAATCTTTCCTACATGCTAGGTGTAATTCAGCAAGTAAGGCCTATGGATGGATCTATCAGTTCCCAGTACACCCAAGAAAATTATCAGTGGAGAAATATCCACATCACTTTTGATAAAAACAGATATTTCTGTATGACAGGGACAAAAACAAAGAAAATGAAATGCTATGAGTGCTGCAATAGAATAGAATAGAAGAAAAAAAACTAACACAAAGTCAAGTACATGGCAAGATAGGATCACAAAATAAGTTAAAATAACTACACCACCCAAAGCATGTAAAGCAACATAAACGTAACACAGTACAATACATTTAATCTGTACTCATCCAGTGATAAGTTATCATGTTTTCCAGTTACTTTGCACACACCCCAAAAAAAAAGGAATGGCACCCTATTGTACTCATCCACTCATAAGGTTTAACTATATGTGAGTCATGCCTTCTTTGGACACGCTTGCCACTTTAACGTACTTTAACAGCATAACGAGTACATCAGTATGGCATATTCACTAAAACACGTCCTCCTATAAGAAATGTCCTCCCATGAAAGATATCCTCATATATTTTACATCCTCTCAAAATTTAAGTCTGCCAAAAGATAATAGTGCCACCTCATCCCACCAAAGGTGGGCCCAGAAAGCAATGCAACTGAAGGCCGAAATTTTGTGCTAATCCTTATAATTACTGTGCCAATTGCACACTACAAGTATGATTATTAACCAGTGCATATAACGTTTACCTTGTTTAACTTATTCATTTGGGGAACCATAGATTATCATCGTCAGCCATGTGATGGTCAAGGACTGTTTCAGTAGTAAAAATCCTGGGGAAAAGGGATTTAGCTACTCCAGCAAACCTCACCCCCAATGAACCTCTCTTTATACTTTTACTGTGGTCAGGCAGAGGGTTAAAGATTCATCCTGGTTCTTTGTTATGGTGAATAAAAATGAGGGACCCCCCCCCTCTTTCAAAGTATCCTCTTTTTTGAATCTGTAAATATGGTAGCCCTATGTTAACCTATCCATTTAGTCTTACCTAGTTCAGTTTGTGCACTGGTAAATCAGACAGCTTCAGCAATCTCCTCCTGTAATTTATTGGTTAGCATTACAATTCCATAGAAACCAAGTGGGGGTTCCAATAAATATCCTTCCATAAAATCCCCTATCTCATGGCAATATCCAGGTCTGACTCACTTAACACTCTGTCCATCATCACGTCCTCTAAGTTTTCAACCACTCTAAGAATGTTTATGTCCAAGTAAGAGTCCATTCGTACTACCCAGACCACCACCACTTGCTCCACATCTCCACTATCAACATTATCCTCACTGTTATCACTGTTGTAACTGCTGATGCTGTCTTCATCTGACACAATCAACACTACCGCTTCTTCTTCAACGTCCACAAACTTTTCAAGAATGTCACTCATAAGTCCCATTTTTAGGCTTGCTTTTAATACTCCAAGATGCTGTGTCCAAAGTTTAGAATAGTTTGTCACAAGAATTAACATGGAAACAGGTGTCAATGTATGAAATGGCCAGCTAAATTCTTGAAAGGGCATTAAATAGAATATTCTCAGAAAGGATCAAACCTCATTACTCCACTCCTCACACCCAGGGATCCCACATTCCAATATTATCAACTACCACCCTACCCTTCTTCTTCCTGATGCTGCACATTAAAGGCTTGAGTTCCACAGTACACCACTAGTGTACTGACCTGCTGCATTTTTCTTTTTTTTTTCATTAAACTTGAGGGGAAAAAAAGGTGTTGCTTTTGCAGGTGATGTATTCTACCAACTACAAGTTTAATGTGTCCAGACCAAATGAATAGCTGGACCTAAAAAATAAAAAAAGCAAGATGGTTGTGGTGACTCAGAATAGAAGATTAAAATTTTCAAAATTTGGAACTTCTATGAAGAATTCCTTGCCCTAGATATTTCAACTATTGTGGGTTGGAATTAAATTTAGACTAAGCTTATTGTAGCATTATAAAGAAATGGAGAGATGCTATAGCCACAATTATGCAGAATTAAGTCCAAAAAACATTTATTACATTCTTCATATGATAAAATAAAAGAGCAAGTTCTGTAGCTTATGAATGTACATGAATGATGTATATTCAGAAAATGAGTATATGCATTCGAACTTTATATGAAGTACCACAAATATTCAGGAATATAAGGTTTGTTTCCTGATATGGCCAACCTGCTTCCATGCTGCCCAATAATAGGTAGTGGGCAATGGAATAGCCAGGGGAAAAAGGAGCATTTGTCCCCCCCCCCCCCCCCCCCCTCCCCTCCTCCATCTCATTTTCTGGAAAAACCATTATTAGCACAGCTTTACATTACAGTTACTTTGAGGATATTATCTAACTTATATTTGTCTGAAGACAAGTTTTCTCATAGCTGATGAATAGATGTCCACAATCCAGACACAATGGGAACACTACACCAGGAGTGTGCATGGTACATGGTTGATATTCTCCTGAATTGACATAAATATTAATGAAATGTTCTCTGAACTGTGTTTGTCTGAATCAATGACCTTGATAACCTGAAAGTGTACACCATTTTAAGGTTTCTATGACATAAATCCAGAGATGTGGAGCTTTCTAGGTGAAAGTGGCAAACTTTGGATGCCATTTGGAAATGGTCATCACAAAGGATAGTGGTCAAATCCAGCTTGTAACTGGAGCTAAAATGTTAGTATTGCTATATTCTGTCTACATTCAATTTTCATGCTTTAATCACAAAAGGCATGATTTTATCACAAAAGGCATGATTTTATCACAAAAGGCATGATTTTATCACAAAAGGCATGATTTTATCACTATCTGAGCTACTACTTTTCTTGTGGCAAATTGTGAAGTGAAATCAATAAAAATACCCATCAGCATTCTGCATTTTTAAAATAGCAAATAAAAAAATAATAAATTGAAGAAAATGAAATCAATGCTAGTATGAAAGCTGAGATGGAATAACTTTTCCTCAGTCATTCTTTCTTTGATATTTGTGAAGTTAAGTACAATATAACCTCAGAGAATCCATATCCCAGGGTTCTGAAGGAACAGTTAACCAACAGCTTAGTGAAACAATAGAAGGTGGAGTATCTGAAAACAAAATTATTTTTCTAATCAAGGGAGTGCCCAGCTTCAGATTGCAGTAGCTGCAATGTTCTCTGTTCCCCACCCCCCTCCCCCTCCCACCTTTCAAAGAAGGAAACAATTCTTTAGACAAAGGGGTGAGAGAGTAGCGGCAGTTCTAGGTTTTGGAAATGTGTAAACTAATTAAAAATTATAAAGTTGGTAGATTGTAATTGAAAAATTAAAGCAAAAAATGCATTTAAAAAATAAAAAGGAAATTATAGCTTGAAAATGTCTCTCACCAGTTCATAGAATGCTGACCAGAAGAATGCTAAATCACCACCACCAATAAAATTTTTTTTTAAATAAACTAATAAATAAACAGATAAATGAATGAGTGAGTGAGTGAGTGAGTGAGTGAGTGAGTGAGTGAGTGAGTGAGTGAGTGAGTGAGTGAGTGAGTGAGTGAGTGAGTGAGTGGGTGAGTGAGTGAGTGAGTGAGTGAGTGAGTGAGTGAGTGATATACTTTAATATCTTTTATAAAAAAAATTTCCTTAATTGATCAGTCACTCATCTCTTCATTTTTCCAAGTTTAAATGTTAATTTCTTGGAAATCTTGTTGTCGTTGTTGTTTTTGTTGTGAAACTTCCTCTGACCACCAGTGTTGAGATCCCCCATTCAACTCCTGGTCATGGTTGAGCCTTTTTTTCTTCTTCTTCTTTTTTCCTTTCTTTCCTTTTTTTTTTATCCAAATTAAATTATTATTATCAAAAGTGAACAGTGAGTTTTTGGCTGAAAATTTGCAGTCCTGTTACCCTTTTTTTTCTTCTTTTTCTTTTTACATATAATAAAGTCAAAAATAAGTGTTTGGGGGGTTTGGCTGGAAATTTCCAATCTTTTTTATTAATATTATTACTTGCTTAAAATTTATTTATTGGTCTAATTAAACTAATTCATGGCTGCCAAAAAAAATTTGGTCAAGGTATGCTGGACACCACACAAGAAAAATTTCACTCTCATTTCAATACCTGTGGTGCAACTATTCAAAATCTTATCTCAGCATGGGAAGTGGGGGGGGGGGGGGGGGGGTTATCAAGTGAGGAAACAGTTCCTACCCACCACTAATTAGAACAGCAATTTGACAATATTGAAAATAAGAAAAACCTACCATCACATGAACAAGCAAAAAAAAAAAAAAAAAAAAAAATACAACGAAAACAACAAATAAATAATTGAAACTAAGGAATGGGGAGATATTCAAAATTGCTGAATTATTTGTTATATTGAATTATATAACAAATACAATCACTGCCAAGCAAGAAAAATTAACTTGAAACTTTTCTAACGCCCTATTTGGCAATGTTTAGGATATATTATTTAAACAATCAGTGCCTTAATCATTGCAATCAAAGAAGTGAAATGGGCCTCTGGTACATATTATTGCTTATTCATCCAGAGATCCATGATGCCCAAATGAAATGCAACTTAATTTGGCACACACACACTAATAGAGCATTCACTCAAAGTTTTGTCAGACACATCCTGCCTAATCATGTGGTATTCCAATTGCAATGACATCATGTCTGAGGGAGTTCCATCACTATCTCCCCTACACCATATACCTGGCATGACATACCCAAAGAAACGGCATTCATGCTCACCTTATCAATAAGCATATCTCTCACAATACCATCAATTTTCTCACTGCAGAGATGTCATTCCCAGTACAATCCAAGTCTACCCTCATTACCTTCTATTTGGACACTGTGCACTATATTACTAATTCCCACCGGTAAGGAAGTGATGAAAGGTGTTCTCGTATTCACTGAATCATTACAGACAAAGCCTCTCTACTAAAAACTATTTTAACTTACACACAAGAAGAGGTGTGGCCAGATGGAACCTAGCAAACTTAAGTGATCCAAAAGTTTTCAGGCTAAAATTTATCCTTGATGTAGGATGTGCCTACCATGAAGATATAGTATATTAGACACATGGTTTGGCAGGAAGAGGATACACCAACATTCATATGCACAACGTTTTTGCCCCAACACACAAAAAAGGTGTGACCAGGTGGAACCCAAACCAGGTTGCTCCCAGAGTCATGCTGTGTGTGCCACCAAGTTTAGGTTCCTAGGTTCAAGTATTCCTCTTTCCTAAGTACCATTTTCAGCCTTACACACCAAGAGGAAGAAGTGTAACCCAGCTAATGTCACTTTCAGATACAAGTTGTGTATGCATACCAAGTTTTTGGTCTATTCCTCCAAGAGGCACTACTTTCAAATATATACTGGTTGATGGGTCTAACTTGACCCATTCAAGGGTGAATCTTGAACACAGGGTTGACTATTTAATCTTTATAGTATAGGTAAGTAAATTAGTAGTTAGATAGATTAGTAGGATAACACCATATAATGAATGTTTGGATAGTTTCTGATCGAATCGTAAAATAACACTAGAATAAATATATGTATTAAAAATCAAAACAGAAACATACTTTCTTCCTTCCACAGCAAATCAGGTATTCTTGATAACTACTCTATGGTAACATGAAGGAATCTGTTGAGCGATGGTTGCTTAAACATTCATGAGTTTTAAAATGTTGGGTTACTTATGTATATCCCTAGAATGTGACTATATCCCTAAAACATATGACTGGATGTTAGAAGAAAACAGACTAACAATTGATTACAAGGTGAAGTAATAATGTGTTAATCTTCTGATTGCAGTAGCTTTGGATCAACTCTTTTCTCTCCTTTTCCTTCCGCTACTTTCCCTTCCACTTTCCTTCTGACTACTGCAAACAAATTAAAGATATATGAACAACCCATAGAGGTATGCCTGGATTGCATTTTCCTTTTAACTCAGTATTCTTACCTTTCTTCTTGTGACGCTTGATGAAGCCATACAAATCTAGCCTCTCCTTTGATATAGAAATTGTAGCACATAAAAAATGCACCATGCCAATTGTGCTGTACTTTAATGAATTAACCTTTACATCGCTATCAAGGGCCTTGTAGGCTAGCTTGAGACCAGCACTGAGACCCTTTTTGTACTTGCTACCAACACGGCACTACATATGGGAGAAGGAAAAAAGGTGCTAAACAGTCATCAGACATAAGGAGGAGATTTCCTATTATGACAACAAACTTGTTTGGATTCATTAGCATCTGCGAGACTTGCAAATGGGAGCAAGTTATTGTCATTAAGCCACCCACGGGATACAGGAGTATCAAAGAACACTACGTGGTACTTTACCTGAAACATGACCACATAATATCAGCATAACCAAAGAGAGAGAGAAAGAGAGCAAATGACAAAACTAAAAAGAAATCATTACAATATAACAAATTAAAATGGTGGATAATGTCATAGATAGGTTTCCATATAGACTCAACATAACTGATACCCTTTCTGGACATATCAAGTACAAATGCATACTCACAGGCACACTAGATCCAGTGGGTCCCATCTCATAGTAACATCCCATGTCAGGGTCCGCTTCCACCATAGCTGGCCACCTGAAATCAATAAATAAGAAGATAATTTAAAAATGAGGAAGAAAGAATACATTGGAAGAATCTGGCATCAGTGGATGAGTACCATGGGAAGCTGTCCAGTTTGGCCCACACCATAGAACCTGGCCCATAAGTAGATTCCACAAACTGATAGTCGTCATTTTCATAGTTATCCCATCGTTCCATGGGCTTGGTACAGTCGTTGCGGTCCACATCCGAATTATTGGTGCAGTTCCAAAAAGCAGGGACTGTGAGAGGGTCGAAATGGTCCTTTAGTTGTCGCCATTTCTGACAGGATACATTGCTACACTTCACCCACACAGGGCCAATCACATTCCCCAAATTACTTTTCCTGACTCTGGGTTCCTGCTGGCTGGAATCAGTGCCCTGAGGAGATGTAGCAGCATCATTGCTCACCTGTGGGCAGGGACCACCTGCTGTTGCCTGCTCCATCTCACAGCTGGATTTTGCCTGTGCTAAACTACCTTCACTGTCAGTGTCGTCAATTTTGGATTTCTTTGGCTTAGGAACCTCTTCGGAATAAGCTCCTTCCGTCGATCGTCGCTTTGGATTCTGTACGACAGGTGAGTCACGAGAAGTCCACTCATTAGGAGGTGGGACAGAGTTACAACTCGTCAGGTAGAATGAGAATGAGCGTTGGGATTCAAAAGGACTATGAGATGAACAGTCATCAGACAATGCACCGCTCAAGACAGACGAAGGAGAAGACGGATTGGAGACATTGGTAATATGTACTGCATTGTGGATTTTCAAATCTGGTAACACACCAACATTGTTAGATACATTCTTCTCCAGAAGATCATCTGAAACTGGTGCTAAGTCCTTAACAGCACCATTCCCATCCAGCTTCTTCAGACATGTAACTTTTGTTTGCTCATCTTTTGCACTCTGACCAGTACATTTTGGTTCTTTTTTTGGTTGTTTATCAGGTGTGCTGACACTTTTCATAAATTTATCTTTCCTTTTCTTTTTCTCAAGATCAGCCTTCTTCTGACCACGCTGAGCCTTCAACAAAAGGCTTTTCTGTTTCTTCTCTTCCTTCATTCGCTCCTGCTCCTTTCTTTTTCTTTCTCTGTCAACCATTTTCTGTTCTTTCTCCTTCTTTCTGGCTTCCTCTTCTTTCTTTTTCTGTTCAGACTGTAAAACTTTTTCCTTGGCTGAAAGTGACACCTTTTTAAGCTTCAAAACCTTTTTTTTCTCTTTGCTTTCTGCTTGTTTTTTGGAAGCTGAAAAGTTGATTTTGATTGATCCATCCGTCTGATCATGTCCTTCACTCAATGTCCCTTCGATGTCATTTTTCTTCTCTTTGTCAAGTGCCTGTACTTTGGAAGCTGAAGAATTGGTTTCAATGAATTCGTCTTTCACATCATGTGCATCACCCAATGCTTCCTTGACATTTTTATCATCTGTAACTTCTTTCATGGAAGAAATCTTTTTTTTTTGATCACCACAAGCTGTGGTCAGTGTATCCTTCGTAGCTTGGACCTTAGAGAAAGAATTAGACCTACTTTTCTTACCAAAAACAGGTTTCATCTTGTTGAAACTAATGTTACGAGGTAGAATGTGGGTATTAGTGAGAACAGATGGAGATTTCTGGGTTGATTCGTCATAGTGCAAAGAAATGGAACTTAAATTCTTTGGAGAAATGCTATCCATGTTTGCACTTGCACAATTCAAAATACATGTTTCATCACAGTTATTATTACCTGACACATTCTGATTTAAGGTGAGAAGGTTTGTTGATTGCTGCTGCATCTGAGTCTGATTAAGGTCTTCCTCACACAAGGAGTCATCTAAATCTTGGATTGACACTTTCTCTTCTCTGCAAGAGTCAGCCATTACTAGCTAGTGATTTCGATTAGAACTTCTTTGCAATAATTCTACTTCTGGTTAGTGTTCTAGTCTCAGTACTGTCAGGGCCACACGTTACTTGCATTGACGTGTCTTTAAGATCTAGTACAAATCTGCTGTATAGTAGACCTCCCAATCTGAAATAGAAACATTAATTACAACAAGATTGAACGTAACACTTTGGGGTTATTTTCAATGAAATCATTTCATGGGACATTAACTGCATTTTTCATTCTTTTCCATTAAAAATCATTACATGATTATCCCACTGTTCCTATGATTACTTGATGACTGTGATACTCTATAATTTAGAATAACTCAGATTTTAAAATGTCAAAAAAAGAAACAAAAAATTGATGTTAATCTTCTCATCTAAGACTCATTAAATAGCTTTTTAACTGCATGTGTGGTGATTTCGGCTGATAGTAATTCCAAAAAGACTCCAAGGGAGCCTTCAACATTTTGCAATAGCTTGTAAATACACAAGCAAACAGTGGCAAAGAATTAACGCTGAAAGTTAAACGATTGCTGCTTCGCATTTTTTCATTGATAACACAATGCTTTCTCACATGCACCACAACAGAAATACACCTAACGACTCATTCATACTGTTCTGTCATAAATCTATCTTAATATAATTCTCAATTTGTGTGTTTGTTTGGTAACTACTCCCAGATTATTGGACCTAAAGGGCTCAAATTGTCAGGGTTTGATGGGGGTCACCCTGGGGACGTTATAAAGTAGTTTAGTGAAGAGTAAATTATTCACTAACTCCTCCCAAACAATTGGGCCTAAAGGGCTCAAATTTTTAGGGCTTGATAGGAGTCACCTTGGAGTGATTATACAGAAGTTTAGTGAAGATCAGAGTAAGACCTTGTGCGTGGGGCTACTTTTTTTCTTCAGAATTTCCTGGTTGTGGTCACAACTCTATGACTGAGTAAACCACTCCACTTGCTATAAACAACTATTGTATAAATACGTCGGTCAGAAAAAATTTGCCCAAACCACTTCCTGTAGGCCCAAGCATCTCAGATGAGATAGCAAACAACAGATCTAGAATTATATTAATTTGTTCTCTCTCTCCATAGGATGGGTACCATGCTAAAATATCCATCAGGAGGGGGGGAGTGGGGTATGTGTGTGCTGTATCCATCCGTAGGATGGGTACTTTTCTAGTAAATCATATATACAACAAAAAAAAACAAAAAAAAAATTATCTTAAAATAGTACTTGAGAGATAATTTAGGGAAAAACAAGAGCGGTCCAGCACTGAAACCTGTGGCAAATAATTACTAAAATATTTATTAAAACATGGTGTCTTAGACCAGGCAAAATAATTATTTAGAACACTTTAGATGAGGTCAAAGTTGTGGTAAAATTTATAACTTTTGGGTATTTATACAGTGAAACTACTTAATTGTAACCGCAGGGTCTTCATACAGTAAAAGCGTTTAGTTGTAACCACTTAGTTGCATCAACAAACTTTGGTGTTTCCATACAGTGAATGATAGGTAAAAAGTCCATTCTTGACAAAAATATGTGGATGCACCCCCCCCCCCCCCTCTGTTTCAAGTACATGTATTCCTAAACCCTTGTGTATCACAGGTAAAAATGAAAAAAGCTAAATTCAGTATCTCAACATAATGAGTCCACAGTCAGAAATACCCCAACAGCCACACAATACAGTGACAATTTAGCTAAATATAAAGAATAGAATTAAAGTATATACAAAAAATTTAGCCCTAGCCCATGTGTATACACATGCAGAATTGCTTGCAATAATCAAGGCACCGATTGATCAACAAACAGATCTATTGCAGCTTCATTTGGAATTATCTTGCCTACTGAATATTTTCACCAAATTTTTTGCTCCCCAATGAGCCATTAAGGAAGCTATTGGCAGGCTTTACTATTTTTATAGCTAAGTATAATTTGCTGGATATAATGTTATCTTCAGCTGATCACAAACATAGATTTCATTTTTTGCTAGTTTCTTCTTTTTCTTTTATAATTGCTTTATCATATTTTCTTCAATCTATAAAGGGGGTGTGGCTGTCCTGCTAAACTAGATAAATCCTGATAAATTGGACTGAATGCCCTGCTAAAGCTTTTCATCACATTGGCAAGTCTGGAGACCATCTACCAGGCATGGCTATTTAGGAAGCTGAATGCAATTCAAATTATAATCATGGGACACCAGAAGCAAACATTTATTCCCTGATAGTCATGCAGGCAATAGGGCAGGGATATAGCACCATAAATAATATAAATGTCTCTCTATTTGTTTGTTTGTCCTTCAACTCCTGCCAGAGATTTTGCTAGTCAAATGGTCTCCCGATTTCTGGGAATGATGTGGGCACCCCAAGGATGCTTTATCACACAAAATAACAACAACAGGTTTTAACCCTAACCCCTTCCCCTTTCTTTGAATTGTACTATATATTTCAAGTCTATATTTCATTCCTCTATTTGTATGTGTGTGTGTGTGTGTGTGTGTGTGTGTGTGTGTGTGTGTGTGTGTGTGTGTGTGTGTGTGTGTGTGTGTGTGTGTGTGTGTGTGTGTGTGTGTGAGATCGGGTAGATACAGATCTAAATAGCTGAAATAAGAGCAAGAGTGAGTGTTTATGACACATTTTCCCTGGAATTAGGATTCACAAACCCCACCCCCCCACCCCCCCCATAAACTAAAAATCTACATATCAACTGAAAATTATCAATTGACTAAAATGAACAAACCTGCCAAGTAAAAGTTTGTCAACTGAAAACCTGCTAACTATAGACTTGTCAACTCAAAATTGAAACTGTCAACTGTTAACTGAAGCCACTACTCAGAGCTGTATGTATCCTGCAACCAATCATGCCACACAAGGGAAAGAGACAGCTCTACAATTGGAACCCACTCCACCAATGCCAATGACATTAGGCTGCGAGAGACACTGAAACAAAGGAAAGTATAGAAAGTGCCTAGGGAAAGCTCGATTTTGACAGAGTGATGCTTGAAATGCCAAAATGGAGGAATAGCAAGAATACCTAGCTGCAGCTTGACTTCGACAACTTGCTACATGACATCTAGAAACAGAAACAGACCGATAGTGCAATGCACAACAAGTCAAAGACAGACGTCAACATGTCATAGCATTACAAGTGTAGACTGACCAACTACGTCAAGCCAAACAGCAGTGACATACTTCTACTTGCAACTAGCAGCTTCCATCAATAATTTGTGGGCAAACCTTTACATATAACCCCACCAAGGACTACAACTGCTTCATCTGTAATATTCCCAAGATTTGCCCACATGACATTGCAACACCAAGAAGTGGAATAAGAGCCAACCAGTATGAGCAAATCAAATGGGAAGGTTAAACTGCCAATAATCCGAGCTGTGCCACTGCCACTCAATTCCCTACTGCAATGCAACCAAGTGCAAGCTGAGTGCTCTCGGAAGTACAACTTGAAGCTGTGTGATCCATCTGGCTGATGCAATATGCTGCAGGCAACAATGGCTATGTCTGCTAGTGTGTGTATATATTATATATAGCTGCATGCACGCGCGCACACTGTGCACGCACACACATATGCACACGCACACACACACACACAAGCAGACATTTGGAGGAAAGAAGAACAAGGAAAAAACAAGGAGAAAAAAATATTGAATTTTTTTTTTTTTTTAACTCCCAAAGGAATTTAAATTGTAACCATTCTATCCATGAAGGCTACTACAAAGTTATTCCTTTCTCAAATTAAATCAGATAAACCAAATTCTCAAATCAAATCAGATAGACTAACAATTTCCTGATTTTACACAGTGCAGTGAGTGATGTATCTAATTGGAATTTGGAGGTGATCATGTGGTTGTTTCAAAACATGTCCTATTTCTCGTGGTTGCATTAGTGCCAGCCAGCCTACATAAAAACCATTGGACTATATACGATTTCACAGCACCAGGGCATTATGAGCCAACTGATTAAGAAAATTAACAAACAAAAAAAATCATACATTGCTGTTTGTTTGTTATTGTTCTTGTTTTTTTATAATTTGGTTGACTACAAAATTTAAATTAAACACAGATTATATTAAGTTGAGTATGTACATTCAGGAAAAATATCTGAAATTGGACAAATGACTTCTACTATATTAACCAAAAAAATGACCTTGTTTTAAACATCCACTGCACTGCAACCTACAAATTCATGCATACATGCACAGGCACACACATACAAAGAGAATGAAATATTTGAAACAGAGTAAATATTTAATTAAAACAAAAATTATATTTTAAAATGCAAACTCATTGATCCTAAAAATATGTCCGCATATAGACAACGGGATAGAAAAAACCAACTTCACGCAGAAATACAAAATTCACAAAAAATAAATGCAAAAAAAAAACAAAAAAAAAAACAAAAAACAAGCAAGCAAACTAAATGTTATTAAACGAGTGGTGGCCACCTTCTGTGAGTTTCAATAAATTTAAAGATTCTAATTAAGCATGA
Organism: Lycopodina hypogea; assembly: GCA_963969325.1. Lineage (NCBI taxonomy): Eukaryota > Metazoa > Porifera > Demospongiae > Poecilosclerida > Cladorhizidae > Lycopodina > Lycopodina hypogea. The sequence goes on along the minus strand of OZ017791.1, from coordinate 4,628,070 downwards.
GTATATAAACTAAGCATATAACATCAGTGGTACTTAATAATAAGAGAAGAATGGCTTGAGCAAAAATAATTCTGAGAAAGCTCTAATCTAGAAATGGCAAGGATTTAAGTCAGGACAATGGAAGTGAGTGGTAGAGTAAGGACATAAGCTTTAGTGGGCATTAGGTGACTAATAAAAGATAGTAAGATATTGTTGAATCCAAAACTTAAATTGTAATAAAAAAATTGGTCAGCTTATACCATCACAGACTTGAATTTGATAATGCCAAATATCTTTGTATTAATTGTTTCTCTTGCAAACCATATTTTTTGTGTACATGCATTAACCGGAACATTATTATTGTTGTGTTGCTGTTGTTTTTTTAAAATAGAAATTGTGTAGATTATATATATATAAAAAACAACAACAATACAAAACAAAAACATTGCGCATCGAACAGGACCAGAAAATGTGATCATAAATCATTTAATTTGACATATTCACAGCTATGTAGATATGTTCTTAAGTCAGCAAACTTCAGTAGCCACGGATTCAGGTAATATGCCATGTGATAATGGAAAGTGGAAAGCTGCTTGGCTGTGCTACACCACATTAATTGTGTTACCGCAACAACACCTTCTTCAGCTGCTAGCCACCTTCCCCCTCCCTAACCACAAGCTTTTCCTTTTTCCCCCCCCCCCCCCCTTCAGTGGTTGATCTCTTCTTCTTCTTCCCAGTAAATAACCTTCTGCTATTTGGGGTTGTAATCTGACACTGTTACTCCTCCCTGTTCCTGTACATTGGCTGGACTAATGTGAAAGTGACAAAATAGAGTAAAGTAATCATTAACCTTTATGGAACCTTCAAGAATCAATTTTTGATTTTATTTGGCTAACAATGCAATCATTCCAGTGTTACATCACACTGTAGTAGGATACACTAACCCAACTTTCTTTTTCTTTGGAAGCCACTGAGCAATTGCGATGGTTAAGACTAAAAATTATGACTCCACTGCTTCATTCTGGGCAAAAATTATTTATTAAGATAAAGAAGAGGTAAGAAGAAGAAATTGCTCCTGTTTTTAACATTTACCCAAGCGAAGGTCAAACCATTAGTTATAGTTTCTCTTGATTGACTGAGTTGTCAAGGCTACAGAATAACTGTACCAGTTGTGTAGTTGCACTATTTTCAAAAAATAAAAGTTTGGCAGAGTATTTAAACAATTGTGGGTATAAATAGTTTGCCCAGAGTAAGAAGAATTCCATGGAGACCTCTGTAGGGAGGGATGAGAGCTGGGTGTGTCCAGCAAGAAAAACTATTTTGGGAGAGCATGCTGAGACTAACTGCTGGCATGCTCCTCAAGGGAAGGAAAATTAGTAGTGTTTCTGGAACTAAAGGAGAGATGGATAAAAAGAAAGTCAAAACCCATCTACATACAATTTTTTTTTTTTTTTTTTTTTTTTTTTTAATCACCCTTATTTGATGCTATTATTTTTCTTTGCTGCAGAGATTAAATTCCATTTTAAGTCTCTTCGGACAGGCCTCTCGATCTTTCCATTTACCTGTCTAATTTACTAGTAAAATTCTCATCACTAGAAGTTCAATATCATTTTTCTTTCTTTTTTTTTAATCTTAATACTGAACATTCCTTCTTTGTTTCTATAGCTTTGGAGAGATTGAAGTATAGTATTATACATATTGGCCTCACATCTTTACATGGAATATAGATATTATAAGTTTAAAGCGCCAAAAGAAGAAATCAGTACTTATTAATTTTTCTGGCTCCATTGGCATGATTTAATAACTATGATACAATAGTAGGCATACACAAAGTAGGTGTGGCCTATAATCGTACACTTTGAAAATGCTATAAATTATAAATTAGTTGCAAGTCAGTAATGTCAATTTTCTAAGTTTCTATATGCATTTGGAATAATTAAATCATTTTCATTAAAAAATAAATGAAATTAGCATATATATCAAGATCAGCTGTTGTCAAGCCTGGTTTGGAATACAGCAAACAGTTGTGCCTGACTAACCTCCTGCCCAAAGCAATACAATAAATGACATCAAAGCAGATCCAAATCTTATTCAAACAAGTACAGGTCTGTGTGGGAGTTGGTGATTTAAAAATTTAAAAAAAAGCTTTTGAAGCAGTCTATTGCACTCCTAACTGCTGCTAATACTCCTCAAATATGCTACACCAACCGCTCATCACAAATTGCTTTTGTATTTTATCAGGAAAAAAAGAAAAGAAAAGGGGGAAAGAGCTCTTTAAAAATCCAGCTCTATGAAATAAACTGGAAGAAGCAGCACTAGTGCTAGGTGAAGCTGTGTTGGCTGGTACACAGCTTGTGTACTTGTGGAGAGAGAATAAAAACAAATGACCACATTCCTGCAAGGTGTTTTAAAATGTGAATGAAATTCCAACCAACTTAAAAACAATGCTTGTTGTTGTTTATTGTTTATTTTAACCCAGGGAAACATGTGCCAATCATCAATGGTACTATCCTTTATTTAATATCTGCACAGCATGAGCCCATCCTGTACAATCAGTGACTTACCCCGGAAAAGTGTGCAATCCAAAGTCGCCTGTATGTAGCAACCTAAAACAAACAGATATTTACATTCTTTAAATAGCTAACCATTTCTAGTTTGGTAAAAGTAAACTAAAGTATAAAACTTCCTCAAACTTACTTCTTAACCCGTACAATACCTTCTCTCAGCGACGTTAAAGGAAGATTCCGCTTTCATAGCTCGCTCGAAAAAGAGGCCAGGCTTGCAGCTGCACCAAATTATCTTCTTCCCGCTCGTATAGTTTATCTGCGTATAGTTGCTAATATTTATACCGCGTATTAATTCATGCCGGAACAAAAGAGATTATCAACCAACGTTTAATTAGGAAATATTTTGAACAAAAGTTGGCACAGAGGATGACAGATAGGAGTAAGATTAAGTATGAAAATTCTGTCTAGTGAGAGCTTATTTCGTTTCAGGGGTCATAGTTTTCAGACTATAAATTTCTTAGATGTTCAGTAAGTTACTGGAAATTCCTGGCGGATAAATAAGATCCGAGAAGGCAGCTACGGATTGTTGAACTTTAATCCTTCTCTACCAAGTTTGGCATTTGGAATAAAGCAAGTTATTAAACTGAAATTGATTTATAAGTGAAAAATTCCTTTGACGATATGAGTGTCCCCAAACATTACTATAGCTTGAATTGATCTAAGAAAGATGGGGATGTTTTACACTACAGGTTACTACAATTTGTCATGTTCTAAATTTTTGTTCTTCTTTATTCTCTGGCCAGCTTCTTTGCTGATGTAGAAATTATATACCTGCTAATTTCTGCATTCTCCCCTACCTAGCTACAATAGTATTGGACAACATAGGCCTGAGTGGTATTGTGCTAGGAAAGGGTCACTATGCTAGAAGGAAAAATTCAAATTTTTACACAATTAATTTGAAAGTACCCTCCAATATTTAATTTAAACGCACACACACAAACACACAAACACAAACACACACAAGATATAGTACTTATATTCCCTTAATTCCCACAAACATGTGATGCATTGAGCATGCAATCAAGATTAGTGATAGCAGGAGTGGATATTTATCGCATGTGCTATTCTAGCTTACTCATCAAACAACATTTCCCTAACACAATGTCACACCTTTATGCCTAACGTGGTGCAAAGGCATCGACCTAACATAAGGTAGATTTAAACTCTAATCTGATGTTGCTTGTGTGTTGATGGAAAACTAATGTATAAAGATATGTTACACTGAATTATATCAAAATTTAAATTCATTGCACAGTTGCTGCAACTTATGGTTGCTAGGGCTGTAGGTTACTGCGATTTATGGCTGCTGGGGCTGTAGGTTACTGCGACTTATGGCTGCTGGGGCTGTAGGTTACTGCAACTTATGGTTGCTAGGGCTGTAGGTTACTGCGACTTATGGCTGCTTGGGTTGTTGAGGTTCCACATATGCCCTTCCCTATAGTGTATACTGAGTGATGAGAGATAGAAAGTATTTCATTGTAACCACCATCACAAGTGGAATTTTTGGGGGGTTTTCTGCAAGATATGGTTGATTTTATGGCTTGTTACGGGTATGAGTTTGGTCCTAGGCTGCTTTCATGTATTAATGTCTTTTTTTTTGTTTATTATTATTTTTTACTTGTTATTATTACCATTTTCCAGGTGTTTGGTCGTATATCCAACCACTTCCATGTTTGAGTAGCCATCTGGTAAAGTCATGGGTCCATAAAGCAAAAAGCAAAAAAAATATATTAATTTGATAAATTTTACCATAACGTAAGAGAATCTCATTATGTAAATGGAGTACTAGTCGATTTTTTATCTCTCCTTTTGTAATGAGTTGCTTTGTTTACTAGCCAAGCTAGGTCCTTTTGTGATTTGGGCTGTAGTCAGCTTCACTGACAAAGCAATTTGGCATTTTTAGTGTGGATGCACCAAACGTTTCATTAAGGACACTAGCCTTTTGCAATAGTGTAGAGTGGACAGGCCTTGATCAAATGCAGCTGGGGCTAGAATGATAGGCTTGGCAGTTCATTTACAAGTGGATTGTCACTTATGAAGGTCAATGGAGTGGCCAACCACAAGTCAGCTAGTACTTGCCAAACATCAAGTGACAGGTCAGTGGTTTGCTTTATGTTCAGGAAAATGCTACACCATTTGGCATCTTGCATTGAAAGCGTCCGAGGGCTAGTAATTAATTTTAATTATGCATGTACGAGTATGACAAGTCAGATATGCTTTTAGCATGAAACATTTAATATTGTATTTAATTTCTTTCTTCAGTTTCTGGAAGCAGTCATAATAAGATTTGTAAAATATATATATATATATAATACAACACTTCAGTTCTTCTACTCATCACCATCACTATGCTCTCTTCGCTTTTTCTTGTTGTTTTTTTTTCCTTTCAAGTTTTTTCTTACTATTTTCCTGAGAAAAGTAAATGATTGTGTGTCACCCTGACCCTCTCAAAGGTTTAGGGGGGGGGGGGGGGGGGGGGGGGTTGCTTGACTGCAGAGAGAACTTACATAAGCCTTCTTGAAGAAAGATAAGTTTGCAAGTGAGTGGTGCATGTATCTAAAGTGGAGAGTGTAGGAAGAGGGTCATGTTTGAAGCTGTTCATAGGAAGCTGATTACCATGGTGACAAATTCACTCTTCACATGATTCACTTTCTCTCTTACTCCATCATCCTGTTCAATTCAGTGTAACTTCCTCTAGTTGGCAGCTGAGGGTTTGAAGGTTTTACTTTCGACCGGAATATAGGCAGGCATTAATTCATAGTTTGAAAACATTGCCATATACATATGCATCATCTGTGTAGCAGGCTGATGCTGCAACATGGGCTCACTGACTCCAACCATTTCCTCCGTCATCAGTAAGGGAACTAGCTGTCCCACCAACACCACCTTCTTTGTCACCTCGAGGGGGTTTGTTTTTGTTACACCACCACAGCCAACTGCATAGGCTGAGTTTATCTCCTGACTGCTAACTTAACTATGGAAGGAAATTAACTTTTTTGATGCTGTATATTATTATTTTGTAGGGGGGTGTGTATTCCTCCAGAGATATATTAGTGCCACCTCCTACTATACATGGGTAACTCTGTCATATCACATGTTATAATCTCTAGCTGGAAACTCACCCTACAGGCAGGATTTCCAAATAAATAAAAGATAGATGGATAGGCAAAATACTGGGATTCAAAATTTGATTATTTTGAAACCATTCCCCACCCACCTCAAGTAGTCCAGCTAAATTTCATCACAACCGGCTCAGCTTTTACATAAAGATAGAACTAGCTAGATAGATAAATAGGTAGATGGATAGATGTAGATAGCCCCAAAAAAATCCCTCTACGAGGACGTGCAGTGAGATGCCCTAATCAATCCATCCCTGAAATTTTCACTGCGATTCATCCAGAGGTTTGGATGGAGTTAGTGTCCTCACATACATACTAACAAATTGTGAATTATAGTGTGATATGTCATTTCAGATGTAATTATGGGACCATAATTATATTTAGCAGCAACCGATTTCTACCACCATTTCCAGAACAAACAAGGACTATAATTACATATTATAATTTACCTCAACAGTAAATTTGTTAAAGATCTTTCTGTTTGGATTCACTTTGTGATTTCCAAGGATAGCATGCATTTTCTCATAATATTATAAGCTATTATTAACTTGGCTGGCAAGCTCATCAAGCTGGAGCCAAATATAAATGTTTATAATTATATAGCTGCCAACAGAGTACTGTTAGAACCTTCATATCTGTTTGCTCACAGCCAGCTTGACAGCTAATGCATTTATCTGGGAGCCTTAAAGGAGGTGTTTTTAAAATTATTATTATTTTGTTTGTTATTGCTGGTATGTCTGCTTCATGCCAAGTGCAGTCAAGTCAACAGTGACACAGTCTAAAGTGCTGTACTCCTTAGACTATAATTCAGCTCTATTCTACCGACTATTTCCTTAACCTTTTCCTCATTCCCCCTCCTCTCCTTCCCTTCTCCCCATGTGCTTCCAAGAGCCCTTAACCTCCAGCTATCAAAAAAAAAAGCAAACACTAGCTAACTAATGACTTTTATGAGTACAAAGCTACAAGAAAGTGGACTCCAGGATACTGTTCTTCAATTTTAGTAAAATATTGTCAAGCCACTAATTGTTGTGGGCTCAGAACAAGTTATTGTAGGTCCACTCAAGTTCAAGTTTGTAGTTTGTATTGTTTATTTTGTGGTGTGGGCACTAGGCCTTTCCCAATTATGCTAATTTTGAAACCAATTTATGCTATCCTTTTATGCTCCATTTTTGATTAATTATGCTTCTGATAAGTACCAATTATGCTTCTAAAAGTACCAATTATGCTTTAAATTTAATTAATAGTTCCCACATATAGGTCGTCAATTTTATAAAGTTAAAAATTATTCATTTCAAATCAAAGGCAAATTCATAAAAGTGTCAGCAACAAAAAAATCAAGAATCTCCCCAACAACAGTTTTGTTTTCATTAAAAGAATGTTGAGCATCTTTCAGCTACAGCTGACCAAGGCTGTACAAAAATCACTTGCTTACCAGCACTGGACCACCTTGGTTTTCATGCTCAATGTTTTTGCCACCACTGTAATTTTTAAACCTCAGCACACACCCTCAGCTTGGGATCAATACATGGATAGCCCAGCTTTCATATAATCTCAAATTAACAGAGTGAAAAAGAGGAAGACTTTTAAATCTTCAATATCAATATTGGTATGTTTAAGTTCACATACCCTAGCAGGATAAAAAAAAAAATAGGGATATTTTTGAATGCATTCAATGGTACTTTGAGATCATTATAAAACTTGAACCAAAGTAATCATATAGCAAATAGCAGCACTGTTGGGATAATACACTGTAGTTGCAATAGAGGGAAGAAAGATGTGTTCATGTTTTGACAATACTATGGGGATATCACCTTGCCTTAATAAAAATATTTCCAACATCTACAGTAACAACCAGTTCTATCTGTAGCTGTGTACTCTTTGTAGGGTTAGATAATAGCTCAAGCAGATTTGAATGATGCAAACTCCCTAAAGCAGTCATGAACTTGCTTGAACATTTCCCACCTTGATCATCAATGTGTGCTTTGAATATGTTGGCACAGATAATCCAGTTTTTGTCTTCCAAGTTAATCTTGACTTCATACTCCAAGAAAACATATTATTAATCCATGATATTGAATAGTGATCCAGTACAGATGTATTCAGCTTTCCCTACTCCCAGCTACCAGTTATGCTCCAGAGTTACCAATTATGCTCCCAGCTACCAATTAGGCTCGAAATTGTGCTAGCATATTGGGAAAGGCATAGTGGGCACATAATCTACTTTAACTCAAGTATGCAGTGTGTAGCGCTGCAAGAGAGAGAGAGAGAGAAAGAAGGGAGGCCAAGTAAATAGGGCCCGCAATAAATAATTCCATTATCCCTGGCCTCTTTTCCTTTTTTTTTTTTAATGCAGGAAAAAAATTTTTTTCCTGACTTTCAAACAAGAAATGAAAAAGAACGTGCAGGAAATGAAGTCTGTGCACCTGAAGATAATTATTTTTGTCTTGAAACTTATACTTATGGTGATAGAAACAATGAAGGCCTACCAACAGCTTCCTATAATGGCTCAGTGTGGAGAGAAAATTGTAGCGAGAATATGTTTGTACGAGAAAAAAAATCAAATCCTTGCACCTAGATACCTGAAACATGGCATGAATGCACAACTTTACTCTGCAATAGTTCTGTTAATTTGATGACCAGTGGCTTGATTATGGGATCAATATTACAAACACAGATATAGTAGTTGAGTTTGTTGGACAACCTGTGGTGTGGTTATGGCAAGCAAAACTGCGATGGGTCTCTGGTGTGCACATTATACACATTCAAATGAAGCACCTTCTTCTTTTTCCCAGAGAACTTTAACAGTCTAAGTGTTACTTTCTTGGGAATCTTGTTCTTGTTCTTGTGAAACTTCCTCTGACCACCAATGATGAGGTCCCCGGTTCAACTCCTGGTCATGGTTGAGTTGTTTTTTGTTTTTTTTTCCTTCTTTTTTTCTTTTTTTTTCTTTTACCCACGATTAAGTCAAAACATTAAATCATAAGTGAGCGGCTGAAAATTTCCAGTCTTGTTTATATTAGCGTTAAATTAAGTTTCCCTCCCTCCCTTGGTATCTGATTTCCTGTCAAATGTGATCTAATCTGCATCCCCCCCCCACCAACACTCCAAAATATTTCACAATAAAAAATGTTTGTATGTGGTTTTTTTTGTAAAGTATTTTTTTTATAATAATTTGTAAGGACCCCTATATGTCAGTTATATATTAGTAGATGGAGTTATGACATCATTGTGTGTTGTCCTGCACTAGTTGGTGAGTGGGTGGGTGTGCCTGATGTTGCGTTGATGCTCCATGCAAGTCATAACATCACAACAAAAGGCAGCACTTGAAAGTGTCTGGAGCTGAATGGGGCGGATAGCATGTGATTGAATTAGTGATTGACCAAATTGAAAGTTGAATAGCTCACCTGTCTCCTCACATTCTAGAGGGTTTTCTGTCTCTCATTCTCACTGCATCATTTCCCTCTGTCATATGTTGTTGTGTATTTCAGGTACAACCCACATCTGTTGCCGTGGTGTTCTGTCCAACCTAATGGTGACAAGCTCTCTTCAGCCACGGCAGAATGGATAATGGAGTTAAAAAAATACCGTTGAAGATGAGCGAAAAGAACCATACAATGTCCAATAATGTGGATCACATGATATTGCACATGACCCAAGATAAGCATGATTGTGGAGGCCCTAGAGAGAGTGAGGAAGAGGACACAGCTGGTGAAGGAGGTGACACGCCCTCTCTGGATTCCATGACAACAGATTGGCAAACAGATCTTCACGACCCCATAGACTTCATTGAGACACATCCACGAGATTTTGGATGCCGCCAACGCTTGGATGGACCGGCCCCTCACTGCTACGCCCACTCATTTGATGAAGGAGTGCGTGTAGGCAGAGGCGTCCTTGGGGAGGCGCAGTACGAGAAGTGGAGCTTGCTCATGCAAATGGAGGATGGCAGCAAGAAAGGTACTTTTCTTCCAATTCACATCTTTGTTACAATGTGTGTTCTCTATATTCCCAAATCTATCCCTCTATCTCTACAATTCTACCCTCCTTCCTCTTCTTTCTCCGTCCCTGCTAATGTCCCTTCCTGTTTCCATCCGTTTCCCCCTTAATGCACACACACACACACACACACACACACACACACACACACACACACACACACACACACACACACACACACACACACTTGCAAGATGATATTTCCAAATTTAAAAACTTGTTCATAAGATAAGTTCTGGAATGGTTAATCAACTTTACAATTCTAACAGCAGAACTTCACACAGTGAAATTAACTCTCAAATATCAGCTAAAGAAATTATGGAAGTGCAGGTGCACTGAAGCTCTCTGTAAACCTAGAACAACCCTAAGGAGGTTCTGCCTTTTACTTCCCCTCACTCTTGTCCTCCATATGTCTAACCAGGCCCAATTTTTCCTCTTTAAATTAGACATTCCCTTTTTTCCTCCCCTTGTCCAGGTAAAATCACAAAGCGAGCTAAAATACCACGGCCCCAGAAGACAGAGCGTTTGAGAACACCTTACCAGGTTCCACGTCCAACTAAGGTGGGGAAGCCAGCACACGTTCATTCTCGACCCTCTCCTTTTTCCCGTAAGAGACGACTTTCTGTGAGGCTGTCGCGCCCACTGCCGGTGTCCAGCGTCAGCGAGGAGGGAGACATGGCCCAAGCTGACGAGATGGGTGAAGGGGAAGGGAGGGATGACGGGTTTGTGGAGGGACTGGATTCGGTCGGTCGACGGAGGAATAAGAAGAGAACGGGTAAGGTCCAGTATAAGCATCAGTGATTGACGACAACGATAAATTCTTCATGTCCTAAATATTAGCAATGTCTGCCTGTCTATATGTGTACCCATTCTGTAAGTCTGCCCATCTGTCTGTAAGTCTGTCTGTCTGTGTTTGTCTCTGTGTCTGTCTGTGTTTAGCCATTATGCATAGTCACATTTCTGAACTAAATCTGGTAAAGTATGGTGTGTTTCTTTGGAATGACTGGGTGGTGGGGACAGATCACAATTTTAAAAATTAGCCACTCATAGAAGTAACCCAAAAGATCTTAAATTGGCCAGTTTTACCTTACATGTGGCTACAAAGTGGCCAAAGAACTATTATTTTGTGTTAAAGCAACATGCATTGTGATTGAACAAATGACCTTTAACACAAGATAAAGTAAAATACATATCATGCTTGTTCCAGGTGTGTTTTACTGTGAATAATAACACTGATGTAGTCAATCAGGATGAATCAAAATAGGTAGATACTTTAACTTGGATTGGGCAACCCTTGGCCCCCTGCATAAAACACTACTGGGACCATGCATAACTAATAATATGTTGTTATACTGCTATTCTGGTATCTCCAAGATGGCATCAATAAATTATGTAATTCTTGAGTATGGTAACTCATTTTATCAAGGGAAAATAAAATTGGGGTTCCCTTTTATTCTTACGAGATGGGATGTAACAGCAAGATGGGAGGGCGTGTGAATGCTGTCACGGCTTTCAAATATTCTGTGGTATGTATTAATGTAACACCACAATGTTGAGGTTAGTGCCTTCATTATATTTTCTCCAACATTCTGCACAGTGTCTTATTGCTCTCCACCTACAGAGTCTCCCCTCTTCATAGAGGACAAAATTATACACTAGATACAGGTAAAGGGTAGATACAGGTAAAGGGTAGATACAGGTAGAGGAGAGATACAGGTAGAGGAGAGATACAGGTAGAGGAGAGAGGGAGGGAGGAAGTGAATGATAGATACAGGTAGAAGAGAGGAGAAAGTGAAGGAGGGGGGGGGGGGGGGATGTAGCAAGGTTCTCTGTAAGAGATGATCAGCTCTAAGAGGCATCTTTTTGATGCTGTAATGGGCTTGGTATGGAGAGGACTATTTCACAGTTATTCTCCAAGATACTTGACAACATATTAAATGCATCATCTCCT
>OZ017791.1:4563730-4616258 GCA_963969325.1 Lycopodina hypogea | reverse complement strand
GGCATCATTGAGGTGTGTGTGTGTGTATTGTTGTTGGTATATGTGCTATACAGAGAATGTCAACTCTGACTTTTATTTTTTGGCTAATATACCCTTCAAAATTTCTTGCTAATTGGTGAGAAATGTGATCATAGACATTTATTAATGTAATGATATAATTAGTAGCTCATTGAATTAATGAATCAATAATGACACACCTAAATTATTGCCATGATCGAAGTTGATCGTATTTCAGAGGTTGTTCTGTCTATTTTTAATATGGCTCCGCCCATAGGCAAGCACCTTCTCACATTAGCTAAAGGCTACAGACACATCCTCTCTTACATAGCATCTCTCTGTAATCTGTGGTTAGTGAACCTACAAAAGCTTTCCATTTCATATGGAGATTCAGAGGTGTGGATTTTTACTTTATTTATTTACAGAGGTGGGCACGGCTACCAGGTTAGCGTGTATCAGATTAGATCAGTGAGTTGAGGACTTGAATCAAATCTTGATGATGTTTGTTTAGAAACTATGATTTCCCTACTGATGCATGCAAGTTTATTGACTATAATGGAAGAATTTTTTGCTGCTGATAGCACTAAACACCGCCATTTTTGTGGGCACTTATTGATGTTTGGAATTGGTATGGAACTAGAACATTCTGATCAAGAACCCAACAGACTTTATGGACTGTTTTAAATGTTTCAGAATTTATGGAATGTTTCCAGTGTTGATGGTCAACTTGGTTCCAGGGGGTGATATCTGGTAGTGGTGGTCAATTCATGTCTTATCTTCGTGACCTTCTCTGTGTTAAGTTGTTTGTATTTCCAATAGGTGTATTCAACAGCACTTGATGTGGTCACACCATTCTGTTCTCTGTGGCACCATTCTGTTCTCTGTGGCACCATTCTGTTCTCTGTGGCACCATTCTGTTCTCTGTGGCACCATTCTGTTCTCTGTGGCACCATTCTGTTCTCTGTGGTATGATGTGTTGTGATGTTAAGTTGATTCACAATTAAACACTCGGGTTCAACCCAAATGTTTTATGATTTTCTCCATATCTTTCCCTCTTTCTCTCCAAGGTCCCGGGTCTAGTGACACCAGTGACCCCACATCTCTTGATGACGCTGCTCTGCGCATGCTGGACGTCATGATCTACTCAGACGAAGAAGAGGAGGATGAAGACGAAGATGATGAAGAGGAAGAGGAGAAGGGTCGTTCTCTCACCCCCGACTTGAAGAGTCCTTCTGTAAGTGTATCTTATAATGGCCCGGACACTATCATGTATCACAAGTATAGTAACGAAGGCGTTCCTGAAATTGAAGTTTCCAGAGTAAACCCCTTACCACCTACAAATGGAAGTGTATGCATGTCTAGTGGCAACACTCATGCAAATAGCTGCGATATCTCCCACGAACCTAACCATAGCTATTGTTCTATTAACTCACCGGTTCCTTATGGTGACGGGAGACGTTGGGTCATGCAGAGACAGGAGTCTGACCTCTCTACTGCTCCGTTTTCAAGCGAGACTTCAGACATGGACACGTCTGGGAATGAAAAGCCCAGCAACGAAGCGGCTATTGCTGCTAGCACTATTGTAGGATTGAAGAATAATATTCCTGGTACACTGCCTTCACCTTTGAACTCTGCACACAATGATGTCAAGGGAAGTGTGGTTTCAAGAAAGGGGCAATCAGACAGTAGCAGGGATGAAATCCGGTCTCTTCGGCAAAACATGAAGAAACCAATCACCAGTAAACTCATCCCTACGAAGCCTCCTCCTCCTCCCCCTCCTGGGAGCAGAGTATTACCTACTCAGCTAAATACCAAGGCTATTGCTTCTGCTCAGCCTGGCAACTATCACTCTGTACCAATTCGGAAACCTCTCCCCCAAAACCGGAGCAGCGTAATGCCACCCAGCAAAGTCCCCAAACCTCCTCCCTCTGCGAGCAACCACAGTGTCAGAGGATCTAAAGGAAACAACAGTGAACGGCTGACTTTAATTTCACCTGCTACTGTAGCAGCAAACAAAAGTGTTGCTTCTAAGCCCTCCGTGAGTACGCGTCCCAAACCTATGATCAGCCCTAAACCTACAGGGTTGAAACCTGCAGTGGCGCCAAAGAAACCTCATTTAAAATCCGGCTCAAGTATTGGTGGAAAGGTGGAATCGATCAAACCACTTACAAGACCACCTGCCAATTACCACAAATCTTGCTCAGAGTCGAGTACAAAACAGTTGCCGAGAATGTTGAAAGCTTCTGGCAGCAGGAGCAGTATGGATGAAGGTGTGGTCAGTGTAAGTACCCCTTTACTGCGCAAGGCATTCAGCGTTGATGACAAAATCTCTGTGCAGGCGCCAACTAATCTCAGCCCGGTTGAAAGAAGAAGAGGAGCGTCCAGGGAGAAGGGGTCAAATGGTGCCAGACATATCTCCCTCAGCCCTCCAGTCCCACGGCCCAGCAAACCCTCTGTGCCCAGCAAACCCTCTGTGCCCAGCAAACCTAGGAACCTCTCCGAGAGGCCTCTACACGTGACTAGCATTCAGGAGCAAAGCAACATATCCAGCTCCATGCCTAGCCTGATCAACAGCGATGCAATATTGAGGAATGGGGAAGCCATTACAGCCAGAACACCCACCAGTCATCGCTCCACAGACTTCATGGATGCCTCTGTTTCTAGTACCAGCTCTAAGAGCTTGTTTCAATCTGAAACCACCATATCGTCAGGACGGAGCCAGTCTTCTGCTCCTTCGCCAGCTATTTCTCCTCTGGTTTCTAAGAGAGTGTTGCCACCGGAGAGAACCAAGGTATCATCCCCTATAGCGACGGCACGAAAGGCTTATGCCCACAGCACCACCTTCCGGACTAGTGGAGATGGAGGTGAGGGTACTGAAGGTGGGAGTGAAAGGAGTAGTAGTAGCAATAGTAGTAGAGGAAACACTGAAGGGGGATTTGAAGACCAGGAAGTTAATCTCCGGCAAGTAAAGGCTGAGATGAAAGCACAAGGAATGAAAGATCAGGAGTTGAAAGCCCAAGAGTTGAAAGCCCAAGAGTTGAAAGCCCAGGAGTGGAAAGCCCAGGAGTGGAAAGCCCAGGAGTTGAAAGCGCAGGAGTTGAAAGCGCAGGAGTTGAAAGCACAGGAGTTGAAAGCGCAGGAGTTGAAAGCCCAGGAGTTGAAAGCCCAGGAGTTGAAAGCCCAGGAGTTGAAAGCGTTGAAAACCCAGGAGTTAGAAAAGGGTAATAGATCGGCTTGTCCAGATTCTGTAAATGTTTTTTCTGTTTCCAAGGAAACCGCAACTGAACCTCCTTCTCTTCTTCCCTCTGCCAATGATAACTCTACAGACCAAAACAGAGAACAATTAGCCACATTGGATTCAAGTTCGGAAGAAGAGGAGGAGTTTGACACACCCCCTCCAATACCGCCAAGGTTTTATCTCGGGGCCCAAGAAAGCCTTTCGACCCTCAATCTTCAAGCAATGGCGGAACCAAAATCACCTTCTCCTCTCCCACGACCACCTAAGCAGGCTCCACGTCGCCCTCCCCCAGTTCCTCCTCAAACCACACCTGTTACAGATGCCACTCCAACTTCCAGCATCTCCACGAGTGTAGGTGGAAGGCAGACAAGCAACAATGTCGCATGTCAACCGGCGACAGGTGAGAAGGCCAGCCGTGCCCACGGTAGCCATTATGAATCAGTGGACGACCTTCATATCATTCCAAAGGGATCCATGAGATACTTTGAGAGGCATGAATGCAGAGAGACTATCGAGCCGGTGAGTTACTTCTTGGTGAAGGACCCCTCGGTGTCATCCTCTCCTCCTCCTCCCCTTCCCGCTGGCCGAACAGAGATGCGAGGATCAGTGATGGGAAGTGGCTGCAGCATGCAAGCAGTACGTGAAAATGAGAGTTCCATTCAGAGCAGGAGTATCGCAACTCACACCACTAGCAAGCGGCAGGAGAGTGTGAGAAGACCTCCCCCCAAGCCCCCCACAGATGTTGCCCCCTTAAACTCTATCCCTCTTCCTCCTCGAAAGATTGATTGGTATGGAGATGTGGATGGGGGAGATATTTATTCCATCATTCCCGAATCAGACAAAATTTTGAAGCTGCCTACTGACCAAGGCCCCCCTCCTTTACCGTCCCGGACTCCTCCGAAGCTAAAGACTCCCATCACCTCCGAACCCAGCTTACCCAGTCCGAAGAATACCTCTTCACCTAACCCGTTTGGTGGGCTTGTGATGGGTAAGGATGGGCCCCTTCAGAAGCTTCCCCAGCCTAAGCCAGTGGTGGCCAAATCCAGGGAACCCATTTATGATATCATACCCGAAGGTGTCAAAAATGCTCGTAAGCCAAAGGCGAGGAGGCAATACGAGGAAATCATCTTGCCGGTTAGCGAAGGAGATAAGCCGCAACTCTGGATTCCCCCGGAGCGAGAAAAGCAGCAGTTGCAAGAGCAAGAGGAGCAACAGCTGAAGCAATACAAGCAGCAAGTGGATGAGTTGAGTGGAAGCTCTGGGAAGAGTTCTCCATTCCTGTCCAAGCGAAGTAGTAGCAGCTGCTCGGAAGGAAGCGGCGTCATCCCCTCGACCTCCTGCGTCCTGACAGGGAATAAGGAAGACAGCCTCAAGAGTATTGGCAGTGGAGGAGGCATCCCACAGATCTCCATCGTCCTCCCTCCAAGCAGCTCCAGTCTCGGCTCAAGATTAGCCGCCAATAATGCTAAGAAAAGTCTGGACATCGCTGATCTGCGGGAGAACTGGCGGGAGGACATTCCTCCGGCCTTCCCTCCCTCTCCTAGGAAGCATTCCATGAGTTTTTGCAGCCGTGGTGACATGCTTATGCAACAGCCTGACTCGGATTATCGGCGATCCCAATCTTCAGATAAGTTGAACAAGATCATGACGTTTACACTAGACCCAGAGACTCCTAAGGGGGTGAGTGGATTTACGTGTGCGATTAACCATTTTATGCTGACTCCGCACTTATCCTTCATGATTAAAATTTTTTTATATATATATATATTCAGAGTTTGAAGAAACGATCGTCTTCACTAGACCATATTGATGATGTCATGGACATGCAAAACTCCCATCTTGGGAAAGAGGCGGGGTCATCTAGTGATGAGGAGGAGTTTCCCAGTGATGCAAGGATTGGGTCTCCTGATGCAGGGAGTGAGTTGTAGAGTATAACGGTCCCTTGTAAGTCGATGTGTTGACTGGCCTTGTGTTGCTTTTTGCTGTCTCATAGGTCTACCTACTGTCCCAACAAGTTTCAATCCATACCGAGTACCAAGGTCCTTCAAAAGGGTGAGATAAAATTATATTTTCTATATATTTCCTATACTTACTGTTTCTTATCTTCCTTTACTTCCTGTCTTCCCTTACTTCCTGTCCTATACTTCCTGTCCTCCTTTACTTCCCGCTCTTTCCTTCCTGTTGTCCTTCTTTCTTCCCCTGGCCACACCCCTTCTCCAACAGCCTGCAGGGCCGTACCTGATGCCTCCTGATGTGGAGCCCCTTTACCAGTACATCAATACTGCAGAGTTCCTGCAGGAAAGGGAGTCGGGGGAGGAAGTTGTCCAACCAGCAGAGGTTGGGGAGGAGGAGGTGGGGGACAAGCAGGACCGACAGGGACCAATTCGACATCTTTCCGTCAGGAAGTTGTGGTGTGAATTGCCTGAGGTGATAGAGAGTGGAGTTCTGAAAGAACTCTCTCAAGAAGAAAGGAAATTGCAAGAGGTATGTTCTGTCTGTTGCATAACTCACAGAAAGGTGGCCTCTTGTAAAGTTTGCCATATTAATGAAAGTGTCTATGCAACAAAAAAAAACAACTCTGTAATGACTCCAAGTTTGTAAGATAGATGATCCTCGACCTTAGTTTACCTGGAGTCCATAGAGTTGACAGCCCTTGGGGTCTGCTGGTAGATGAAGTCCATAAGGTTGACTGTACTCTGGCCTACTTGACTCTAGAAGAAAACATCAATTCTATCTCATTTTTCTGGTCAAATATTTTTGCAAGAAAAACTCTTCTTTTTTGTCAAATTCAGGGACCATAGGGAAAATTTAAATTAACCTTTACCAGAATCTTAAATGGTGATAGGGATTCTAAAAGTTGGGGGGGGGGGGGATGCTTACCCTAGCCCGTTCTGAACCAAAATTTTTCTCTGGCACATGCTGAGACCATAGGAAACATGCATGCAACATTTTATGACGAGTCAAGGAGGATTTCATTGATAGACACAGCACGCACGCGCACACACACACACACACACACACACACACACACACACACACACACACACTCACACACACACATGCAGAAAGAGAGAGAGAGAAATTGATGCATTATTGTTAGGATCACATACTGATGATAATGCTCATAACATTACGCTACTTTTAGGAACTATTAATTATAACTATCTCCAATTGATGCACTCTTTCCTCCCACCCCCCCCCCCCCCCCCCCCCCCTCCTCTCCCCAGGCTATGTTTGAAGTGATATCGTCAGAGTCTACCTACCTCCGCAGTCTGGATGTATTGATTCAAAACTTTATGGATGACCCTGGCATGAACCCCAACTTGCCTGAGGGACGGAGAGTGCTGGACAAACGGCAACACCATGTCATCTTCTCCAACGTGAAGGAAGTGCGGGAGGTAAGCGCCCAATTTCTGTCCAGACTGCAGGGCAGACAAAGAGAAAGTGCCGTGGTGAAGAACATCTCCGACATCATTCTTGAGTTTGTAAGTACATACTGGGAGGACACAGGACATGTATCCCTCTGAGATAACATGGTGGGTGGGTTGTTTTTTTTGTTTTTTTTTAATGTCCAGACTAGTGAAGTGGTGGTAATGTAATTAGTGATTCTGTGGTGCCGAGTGTTACCTAAGGTAACCTGGCTTTACCCAGAACTAATAATCATTCAATATATCGCGTCCAATATATCGCATCATTTTGATATCATCTTGTAGTGATAACATAACACATGTTGTTCTGCTAGTACTGCGGATTTTTACCTTGTATCTTGAATATTTAGGTTACAAATTTCAACAATAAACTATGAATAAATGAGAAACTGATCAGCAGGGGAAAATTACTTAACTGTCTGTCTGACTATTTTAGGTCTTCTCTGCATTCTTCAATGATTATTTCACACATCCATTCGTTTTTTAGGTTTTAACAAAACGCCCCCCACTTCCTCTCTTTCTTTTTTCTTCTTCCCTTCTCACTTAAAAAAAACAACGTGTGTATGTATATATATATGCGTGGCTGTGTATAATTTTCTGCATGGATGATCCTTTGCCACATGTATTCATGCCCTATATTTGTTCTGTAGGCAGAGAACAAGTTTGACTGCTACATCCGCTACTGCACCAACCAGGTGTACCAGATCAGGGAGATGCAGGACATCATGTGAGCACTGCAATCAAGGGGGGGGGGGGGGGGGTGTGCAGGTGCACCATATTCCATAGAGAGCACACCCTCACACCCACTAATGCCCTGTATCTGTATAGAGTGTACCAATACCATACCATCTAATGCATACCTCTGTGGTACCAATTACCAGCAGACATGACGTCACCCTTGGAGGGAGTAGATGTGTTTACAAACAGACATCACTGCTCAATTCTTTGCCACATATTATATACACAATGTATACATAATCACCTTCTCCCCCAATAGCCCTCATCCCTCCTTTCCACGCTTCCCACCCCACCCTTTTTCTTTTTTCTTTTTAATAGGATGATAGTGTCATGCTCTAAGCTGAGATCCTCTAAGCATGCTTGCTAAGTTTAGCTGCAACATAATCTTTCTTCCATGAATAGATAATCAAACACTTCAACTCCAAATGTTACTCTGTGTGTGTGTGTATATATAGATCACCACAACTTACCCTAAGTAGCAGTATGTTACTTTTACCCAGCCTCATAGTACTGCCTATCAATCTATTTCTCTATTTCCCTTCCACTCTCCCCCCCCCCCACCCCCCTGCAGTGAGGGCAACCTGATGTTCCGAGAGTACCTGCGTCGACTAGAGGCAGACAAGGTGTGTCAGAACCTCAGCATGCAGTCGTTCCTGCTGCTGCCCATGCAGCGCATCACCAGACTGCCTCTCCTCATCCTCGCCATCCTCAACCGCACCTCCCTGGACCACCCGGACCACGACGTGGTGGAGAATACTCTCCGATCAGTGCAGATTGTGAGTTTACTCAGTGCTCACTTGTAGCGCCATGATATGCGTGTTTATTTAAGGAGAGTGTGTCCACAATATTTGGTAAGGTGTGGTTAGTAAATTTGATAATATGTTGTTGGCATACTCCATGTTATGCTGTGCTTTGTAACAAGTTACTTGTTTGGTTAATTGGGCTAATCTCTAGTGCCTAATCAGCAAATATAGTCCATCTGCAAGCATGTGGGAAAGAAGATTTTTGTTTGGATGAAAAATATTGTTTGGTAAGGTGTGGTCTTGAGTTCTTATTATATTAAACGTCGCATCTAAAGTTGAAAGATATTTGGAAGTTAGCAAGTGTCGTACAATTATTATAACTTCAGATGGAATGTTGTTGGGTTGTTTGTTTGTTGTTTTTTCATTTCGAAATTGCCTTTCTATTTATGCATAAATCCCCATCCACATCCATGTACTCCTCACAACCACATCTCTCTCTCTCTCTCTGCCTTCCTCTCTCTTTCTCTGTGTAGCTTGTGACTGCCTGCAATGACGGTGCACGCAAGATGGACCGCACAGAACAACTCCATGACATCCACAAACGGTTGGACTTTGGCAAGTTGAAGCCGTTCCCCATCGTCTCTGCGAGCAGACAACTGGAGCGTCGAGGGGTGCTAGTGCGGCTACAGGTTGAACACAAGATACTCGGGAAGGACAGAATCAAGAAGAAGCCAATTTATATCTTTGTCTTCACTGACTACATCATCATCAGCAAGAGGAAGAAAGAGTGAGTTCAGGAAGGCAGTGTGTGGGGAGGGAGGGGAGGAGGGAGGGAGTGAAGAGAAGAAACAAAGAGGAAATAGGAGTGAGGAGTGTGTTGAGTCTTAGTGCAGAAGACATAATACCTTGTAGATATATTCTCTTCAATAATTCAATGTCTTTTTTTTATTTTATTTTATTAGTGTGAACACGCAATGTTTAACTACCTGACCACTAGTTGTTATCACAGCAAGCAACATAGGACTAGCCTAGCCTAGGCACAGCTAGATACCCTCTGATCGTAATTATTCATGGAAAGGGGTGTGGTGGGTGGGTGGAGTTGAATCAGCTTTGCCTCCCTCTCCTGTGTCCTCTTCTCTCAGTGCACGTGGTGAGGAGGTGTTCACAGTGAAGGACTACGCGTCACGTGCAGTTGTGGAGGTTGAGTGGCTGGACGCTCACCATGGTGTCACCTTCCCCAAATTTGGAGACCAGAACTCCATCTCGCGTGCCACTGTAGCCGTGTCTACGGCCAACGCCCAGCACGGCATCCTCCTTATCTTCCTGGACAACGCCAGCGGCCACAAGGAAGAGTACATCTTACTGACTCAAAATGAGTATGTGATCTATGTTGACAGCGATGTGTACCATTTGAGGGGAGGTTGGAAAGGGTGGATTTTCTGGGTTGGCTGTCTCACTCGTAATATGTTCCTTTGGATTAAGAAGCTGTCAAATCTACCAGTACTGTGTTAAAAATAGAATAATCACTTTCCTTATTGGCAAACATTTGCCCAATATTCATATTCCAAGCATAGCAGGATTAGTTGTGGGCAGCAAGTGCACCTAACATTAGTCAGTGAGTAATTGGATAATTGGATTACCTTAATGGCAAATGACATGTTGATCTAGATAGAGAATAGTCGTTGTGTGTGTAAGTGTGTGAGTAGTTGTTATGTTCTGTGCAGCACTGAGAGGACACGATGGATCGAGTGCATGAGGAGATTTGACGCCGACAACAGTGACCCAATGGAGACAGTCTACCAACATTGGGGTGAGTCTAGAGTCCGTCCAAATGTTGCTATTGAAACAAAAATGTTGATCTATTTTTTTGTAGTCGTAACTGTAAAAATAACCTTTTGATTGTGGCTGTAAAGAACTAGATGTTGACCAATATAGTTTAGTGTGCTTGACAACTCAATTATCTCAAAAAGTGGCTAATGAATTTCTGTAATATCAATACTATCACCTATTCACACACACACACACACACACACACACACACACACACACACACACACACACACACACACACACACACACACACACACACACACACACAGACTGCCCGCAGGTGCAGGCTATCTATGACTACCATGCAACACAACAAGACGAACTAGATCTGGTCAGAGGAGATGTGGTGAAAGTGTATCGCAAGATGGCCGATGGATGGTACGAGGGGGAGAGATTGCGGGATCTTCAGTGCGGCTGGTTCCCTTCCAACTTCACAATGGAGGTGGAGAACGCCCACACACGAGCAAGAAGTCTCAGACAGACCCACAAACTCAACTCAACTAATGAGAATGCAAAGATAACCATGCAAATCAAGTCCTGATCCTTCCCTTCCCCCACTGTATTATCTCTCTCTTTTGCAAATATGTCAATTCTGTTCAGACTTTGTAATCTCCTCTGTGATATCATTTATAACTGTTCACATGGACATCTTCCTTCATCTTCACAACTCATCATTACATCATCCAATCATCCGATCGTGGGATAGTATTGTCACTGCAGCTGTTATTACAGAACTTTTTCTTCCAAAAATCCATTATTAATTTACAGTTTAAAAAAAAAAAAAAAAAAAAATTTAATGTTCTTAAATAACCATAATGTATCGTGCAGTTGTTTTGACATTTATCTAGCATGAGTGGTACGTTATAAATGAATGTGATACAATGTTTATAATTCAACTTCATAAGCGATCATGCAACCCTCAGCGTCCTTGCTCGCTTGGTTGAAGAAGGTTGCTTTTCGGCCGAAACGCAAGTTGCACATGCCTTTACCTGCAGTCAAGACAAACATGGCCCCTCCCTCGCAGGTGTTGGGTCTACGAGCTACTTGCATGCTTCTATTCCGAGCCTTGGCTGACAGCAATGTTGAATGACGAGTGGGGGCATCTAGAGGGGGGGAGGGTGAAGGATGATACACCACAAGCAGTTTGATAATATTAACCTATATGCCATGTTTTTAGAGAGGCCAGTGGATGAATGTCCACAGACTACCTTGGCCTTGACCCAAGCTCCTTATTCTGAGTACCAACCCACCAAAGACATTTCTTAGGGAACCTCCCTAAACCACATTTGCTACAAGACCAGGATACTACTGCATTGTCTAGTGTTTTTAAGTAGTTATGGACTTAAGGTGAGTGTGGCTACATACGAGCTCTTCTATTATGTAAAATTAATTTCCCCTGCAGTTCAATATTTATTTATTGTGCATACATGAGCTGCATACATGAGCTACATACTTACATACCTTTTCCAAGTGAGGCAGGGTCTTCATAAGGAGATACTTCCAGTTTAGTCTGGACTAGCTCTGACGGAAACTCGTAACTCCCTTCTCCGTCTATTTCATTTTCATTTTCTCTTGGTGCAATCTCGGGTGCAGAAAATGTTCTCCCTTTCTCCACTCCTAAATCTGCAGCAAACCGCCTTTCCCTCCAATCGATCCAGTTCCCTCTCTCCTCAAAGTGCGTAGAGTCAAGTATGTGGGAGTTAGTGAGCATATCAGCTCCTGTTCCACTGGGGGTCAAAGTGGCAGTTCCATTACTTCCAATGCTCCTGTATCTCTCCCTGATCTTGTCCAGTTCTACAGGAATGGTGTAATCTGCTGAATCATGAAGGCTCTCTTGTGACAGGAGGGAAGGGTCCTGAGGGGAGGAGGAACATTCACCATTTATAAGTGTATCTCCTTCATTCGGGCCTGACAGGGAAGATCTGACATCACTTTTGAATTTGGCTGAGCTTGTGAATTCATCAGAGTTGTAATCTTCTCTCACTCCATTATCACCCACCTCTTTCAGGCCATTTTCCCCTCTCCCTTTCCTTCTGTCCTCAACTTTCCCTTTCATCCCTTTCTCATCCCTATCCTCTTTCAACCCGTTCTCACGTTTTCCCTTATTTCCTGCTTCACTTCCATCGTCCTCTTCTTCCAGCATTCTACTCCCTCCTTTCCTTTCCACTTCATCTCTGTCTATCAAATTCTCATGCACTTTCCCTTCCTCTTCATGAGTTGCCAACCTTGTCTTCCAAGTTTGCCTTTCCTCTCCAACTTCAACTTCTTCTGACCATTGTGGGGTAGAGGAATCTGGGGTCCTCTCTACAATGGCATTGTCAGATAATGGGGTACACCTTTGCAGAGTTGTGTCTGTTGTGTTCACATAAAGACCGGAGGAACGATTCGTGTTGACGTAGAGAAGGCTGGATGCCCCGTCACCATTCCTCATCTCCACCGTTGAGGAGTCCCTACAAAACATCTCTAGAGGTTCGGACATACTCCTCCTTACCCGAGTCTGATCCTGATCTCCAAACTCCTTACGCTCCAGCACACGCTTAAGACTTGTCAATTCTTCTTCACCAAGGAGCATACTTCTGCGATGATGCTCGTCGTCTTCAAACTGCTTCACACGCAAGCTTTCCACGGTGCCTCTGGTGTGAATGGGTACAAGGACCCGGACAGCTCCCTTGTGACTGTCCATGGCCAGATAGGGTTTACCAGAGACGATTGGGATCGTGTTCAAGTGTGGAATGTGGTAGACAAGCATGCAGCCCTCGCTGGTGCCGATCCAGAGGTAGCCGTGGGATGCCATGATGGCTGTCACATGGATACGACTAGGTGGAGGGAGACGGTTTTCTAACTTTCTCCCTGTGAAACCATATGGATGGTGGAGTGTGTTTGTGTGTGTGTGTGGGGGGGGGGGGAGATAAAGGTATAAAATTATGCGTGATGTAGTACCCTGTTTAATGGAGTGTTTATACCTCATTGTTTCAATGGATGTCTGCACAACAATATATAGAACCTTTTGGGTGGCAAACTGGCTCAAACATGAAGACCCATTACCATGAATCATTACTTTGCAAGAAGATAAAACGTTGAGTAGGCATAATGGATGGTGTGTGTGTGTGTGTGTGTGTGTGTGTGTGTGTGTGTGTGTGTGTGTGTGTGTGTGTGTGTGTGTGTGTGTGTGTGTGTGTGTGTGTGTGTGTGTGTGGGGATCTAATATTCGTAAAGTGTACAAGCACTGCTGGAAGGGAAGGGTCAGGAAGGAGTAGGTAGCAATGTATAAATTAACTCTCAAAAATTAGCAAGGGATGATATGTGACATGCACTCTCCTGCATGTGCACATGCACTGCTAGTGGCAACATTACAGTGAAAGGTGTAACTATCAGTTCATACACACGTACGATGGATAATGGTGTTGATGGATGTTTTGATGTCGATGTTTTGCAGCGATTGTTTAGAGGCAGTGTGGAAGAGCTCCAGGGAAGAGGTGCCTCTGTAACTGACCCAGATGCCCTCTCCTTGAGACACCATCTTGTTGACCATGACTCCATCACTATTGCTCATCTGTACCACATCCTAGGGAGACACATGCACATCTCTAATTACAGTGCAGTACAGTACAGCACAGTATATGATCACTCTGGTATACTGTGTACATGCAGTTACTGTCCATGTATAATTGCATTAACAATATACAGTTTGACCAGATAAATTGAACAGGAGAAAACTTCAGCATATAATAAAATAAATGACAAGTTAATCAGTAAAAAAAATGAAGGAAACATAATATGCCCATGTCATCCACAAGTTAGAAGATCCTTACCAATTGAAATATGATGCATCAATCATTTACTATTTTATGCAACATAATGATTAATATTGCCCATTTAAATTGGTAAAGTGTAATTTAACTTGTCTGGTCTTGTTTAAAATCCTTTTTTTTTTTTTTTACTAGTCAATCTCTCTCATCAAAAAATTTTATTATTTTTTTCTTACCTAATTAAGCATCTTTTTATTTTTAATTTTAAAAGGTAATCATACAAGACTGAGTTATTAATATTTATTCCATTAATTAAAGTAAAATGAAGGGGTTTAATCTATTTATTATTTCCTTCTTGAAACAGATGAAATCATGGATTTTGCATCAATATTATGTAGCCTTTTCATTGTGCTTTAAAAAATATGTACGTTCGTACTGAGATATCAATAGAAAAAAGATAAAACTATGTACATACAAAGATGTATAAATGAATATTGAATATGGTGATTTAAGTAATAACGATATAGTAAAATAATAATAGACAGAGCAATATGGACGGTGCAAACCATGCATGCTAATAAATAAATAAGGATAATATTGAAGGTACATTTGAATAATCTTCTATCTATACTATAGAGTGCAAGTAGTCTGTGTATTTGATTGTGTATCCGTGATTCACGCTTTAAGTTAGACCCTATATTAGAATCAGTGTCACCAGGGGAACGCCATAAACATATCTATATGGCCACACCCCCTTCTGTATATAAAAAAAGTCAAAAATGGTACTTTTGCCAGAAAAAAGAATGGAGCTAGACCCCAAACCCATATATATTTAGAATCAGTGTCACCATGAAAACGTCATAAGCATATCTATATGGCCACACCCTGTTCTATATTTTTAAAAAAGAGAGAAAAATGGTACTTTTGCCAGAAAAAAAGGATGAAGCTATAAACCAAAAATTTGACATGCAGACACAACTTGACTCTGTGAATAACATGGGGTGGGTGGGTGGGTCCTATCTGGCCACACCTCTTTCTTCCTTTTTTGTGCATAAGGCTAAAAAAATGCAAAAAATGGTATTAAAAAAAAAAAAGATTTCATTTAATCACATGATCACCTTTGTTTTAAAAGTCTACATGTCATCAAAGCAGATACTTTTATGACTACAGCCCACCAAAAGTGGGCCAAAAAAATTGCCCATAGGGCGTATTTTTCCTCTAGTATGTATAAAAGAAGATATTTGTATATCCGTCCGTCTGTGTGTCTTTTGGTGTGTGTGTGTGTGTGTCTGTCTGTCTGTCTGTCTGTCTGTCTGTCTGTCTGTCTGTCTGTCTGTCTGTCTGTTTGTACCATCATTCTGGCCAAACTTGTGGGTGGATTTCTCTGAAACTTGGCATGATGATAGATTTTGATTCAATTTAAAACATGGGCCAAAAAAAAAAAAAAAAAAAAAAAATCCAGAAAATGGTTACCATGGTAACAAGATAATGCCAAATGTGGTATTTTGACCAGAAAAAAACCCTTGGAGCTACAGATCTAAAACTTGGTATACATATGCAACTTCACTCTGGGAGTAACTGTGCTGGGTTCCACCTGGCCACACCTCTTCCTTTTCCTGTGTAATGCTAAAAATGCCAAAAATGGTATTTCAGCAAAAACACTTGAACCTAGGGAGTTACACCATGAACCCATATATATTTGGAATCAATATTATCTGGGGAATGTTTTAAGTACATGTATATGACCACACCAATTTCTGTGTTCATATCAGGCCAAGTTGACATTGGCCGGGCAACGCCGATTATATGCTGCTAGTATTACAATATTTGTGTATATGTGGATTGGGAGGATATTATTTTGTGTCTAAGTGATAACTTTAAAAATGAATAATCATCTCTACATCCTGCAACTATGGATGTGTGCACTTGCAAAAAATGTTTAATGCATTCTATTCCTCCTGGATGTGTGTTACAGTTTAAGTAAGATAAAATACTAACAACAACAACAACAACAACAACAACAAAAACAGCAATAAAAACAACAACAATATGAGAATGTGAACTCATCTGTGCACCTCTAGTTGGTGTGTCTGCATGTTGAAGATGTGACAGGAGCCTCCTATGCCAAGCCAGAGCTTGTTGCCCACTTTACAGGAACACCTGATGGACAGCCGCACACCCGGCAACACATGCACCACCTTGTATGCCCTCAGGTTGAATCCAGCTAGTAGGAGAGGAAGGGAGGGAGGGAGGGAGGGGGGGAGGGAGGGAGGGAGAGAGGGAAGAAGAATGTTGAGTTGGGAGGTTTGATAGATTCTTTGTTTTCATTTCACTTTTCAAAATATGGAGTTGCAAACTGCTAAGGTGGGTTAAGGAGATGGTCTTAAAGAATAGTGGAGGAGAGGATTGATATGGGAAATGTCTAGGAGCAATTAATGCATTGGATATTTAGTAATGGCAGCTGGCATTGTTCTAACGGCTGCATACCAAGGGGAAGGAGGATAAACACAGAGGTACCACAACATCAAGTCCATGTGGTCAATATAATGCATATTCACAGTTCTGTATGTTTGCTTTTCATACCAGATTGGTTGGGGAGAAATCCTAAATATATGGAATGATGACTTACACATTAGTCTTTGGAAGATGATGACATCTCTCTCAGATGTAGTTATAAACACATGGTCTTGATAATACCTGAGAGGGTTCAACACAGGGAGAGGGAGAGCAACAAAAAGGATGGTGGATTAGGTGTGAAAGGGAATGACATAGTGGGTATGGCAGAAGTAGAGTTAGGATTTTCAGGTTTTCACCTAAGACCAAGGTTTTTAACTTAAAATTACCCTTAATATATTTTTAACCTATTTCACCTTTTTTGACTTAAATACAGAATATTGCTCCACCATGATCTCTCCCTTTGGAAAAAAAAATTTTAAGAAGGCCCTTCCTCACATAACATCAGACCTATCAAGTCTCCCACATCATCCGGGAGATTTTGTAAAATTGACAGATTTGGAAGCCATCTCCCGGACACCAGAAACAGGTCAAAATCTCACGGATTGTTTGGAAATTAGCAAGCGGTGAAGCTGAAAAATACCAATCCCTAATTTAGCACCAAAATCCCACCAAAACTGAGAGGGGGATGGAAGGGGGTATTGTTGAGCGACCTCACCGCTGAAAAATACCAATCCCTATTTCCTACCAAAATTGAGAGGGGGTTGGAAGGGGGTATTGTTGAGAAACTTTGTTGCAAAGCTTGCTACTCTTCTGCACTGTTGAGTTTGCCCAAGAGTTAAAAGAAGATGGACTAGCTAAGCACATAAAAAAGCTTTGGCTGGCAATGATAATTATGTGCAGCTGGATGCCTCTGAATGTCCAAGGTAAATGGCACACAGAACTTGTGCTATAGTTCATTCTGGTATAAGTGGGCAATCAGATTCCACTCTATACTGAAGCAGAGTCCTAACACCCTATCAGACACCCTGTGCACTTGAGACATTTGTTTGCACTGGACCATGCACTTTGTTAACTGCTTCATAGAATGATCCAGTGGACAAGATACAGGAGCACTAGCTGATCGAAACAAGCCTCAATGAACCCTACACAAATAAGTACCTCTGTATCAAGGATTTAAGAGGATGGTGCTCTCTGATTCAAATAATGATGTTGCAGGAGCATTTTGGCATTACGTAAAAAGTTAAAACTGAAGATAGAACATACTAAAGCATGAAATCCTCATTAGTTTGATGAGATGTAAAGTTAATTATTATTTTTATGTCAACTACAGTGATTAGAAGCTGATAAAGGATTATTTAGTAAAATAAAACATGCAACAGATGAGTACAATAATGAATTAATGATGTATCTGAGCCAGGGGCAACATGAAAAATCCTGTGGTTTCTTCTTCCTTATGGAATATGTTTTCTATTGAGATGCTTACATACAATATTCTAAGATTTTCAATAGTTCTTCACAATTTGAAATGGTTGGCAAAATTACAGTTTAGGCATAATACTAGACAAATATTCTATGACTTGGACTGTATTGCTTTTGTTGCAATATTTCAGTTCAGGTGCTGTCACATGATACTCAGCTTTGAGTCATAAAATACTCCTTGTTTTAGGATAATAAGTTCCATTAGAGACATTAAACTTTCAAATATGGTATTATCAAATACTGTTCTTTATTGAAGTCACTCAGGGGAATAGCATCTCAACTGCTTCTTCACCAAGCTATATTTTCAAACATACAATATTCTCAGTTTAGGATGGAGCAGCAATCAAAAAGGTGCAACAACTGCTAACCAAGAATCAAATTGAAACAAAGCCTTCCTCTCAGGGAGTGTATAAAGATTATGCCATGAGTCAAGAGAGCACCTGAGAAAGTAGCCGGCAATGTTAGACATCCCACTGGCTCCCTAGTACCTCAGGATTCTGCACAGAAATCCAGAGATTCCTGTACTGAAAAAGATTGCCAACATATTCTATAAAAATATCCTTTTCAACAGACGGCACAGGTTGGCAACTGAACATTTGAGTCTGGCAGTTGTCCCTAATAGCTTCTACAATCACAATTTATTAAAATGAGCACGTGAATTCTTAATCTAATGGTAATCTATTTCAATTTTTTAACCTAAAAAAAGAATATAACCACTTCTTTTTTTTAAAAAACACCTAACCTAATCCTAAATTAAATGGCTTTTTTGGTACCCTAAAAATCCTAACTTTTAGTTATGAGTGGGTAAGGCAGTAGATGATAAAGTGGCTAGTAAAATGAGTGACTAAAACACCAAACAAATTTCCTGAATGCACATACCACTGTGTTCAGATGAAATCACAAAATGGAATCAAATTAGTCTGGAAATACCCACCCTTCCTCCCTCCCTCTCTCTCTCACATGCTCTCAGAGACTTACTGCATAGTGGTGATGGCATCTCTGAGCACAATTCTAGAGAGACGTTGCTTGCTTCCATCTCCACCAGAATCAGCCGAGAAGATAGAGAGTCTGAAACAAACAAATAACAAGGGGACAGAGTGCACTAATCAAGAGGACAATGATGACAGAAAGGAAACAATATACAACATGACCTTCAGTAGATGCAGATCTTATGCACTATAGCACTCAGTTCAGCACATACATTTACCACTTACCTTCATAAATATATTACAAGAAAAAGAATAACTCATTCAACATGGCAGGTGATTTTTTTTATGTCAGGGTGACCACACCCTGTGCTACTACAGCACTGAGGTATTTCTCGTTAGTATAAAACTAGATAGCTATAAAATTATAGCCTTTAGAGTGTGTATAATTTGTCGTGGACTTTGATTGAGTAATACTGCAAACAAAATTTCCGTGGATGCAACTGTATTTTATATCTGGAAAAGTGATGGGTGCCAGGGAGATCTTAGGTTTAAATTGTGAATATGAACAGGGAGGGGTTGGATAACTAAAATTAAAATAAATAGTAACACTGCAGTCAGTACGAGATTCTCCACTCTCCAGTCCTGATATTCAATAGCCTTCTCTCCTGTGGACTGTTCCTTGACTGCAAGTACAGACTATAGAGGAAGGCTCACATGCTATCTCAGTGTATCTTAGTGTTTGGTTGGAATGCTGGAAGTAAGTGAACTCACGAGTAGCTTGAAATATTGCCAAGCGTCCTGTCTGCATAGCCTTAGCTTTAGCCCAAGCTATTGCTTCTCTACTAAAATCTGTGTTCAGTTTGTCTGTCCCTGTCATCGGCATCTTACCTCTCTTAACAACTCCCAAAATAACTCCATTTTGTTTCATTACCATAATCACTGCACCCAACCACGTCACTGGACGTGTAACAATTGGCAACAGTGTGCCCGTGAGTGTAAACTGTGAAAACAATTTCTCTAAGCACATACACTTGTGGTGGTCTAGTGGTAAATTTGATCCTTAAGTCACAATTAAAAAAATGCAGTGCAATAGTGCAGCTACCCAAGGCTTTGTGTATATTGAACTTTTGGCTGAAATGTGTACCAGAATTTCACTAGTAATGATCATTGCTTGTTTTGTTGTTGTTGTGGTTGTTATTTGTCTGACCACAGCTGCTTGGGAAATACTGACCTGCTGGTCATCCCTAACAGCTGATGTTGACATCTTCCCATTGATATAGCTTTATTATCATCATTGCCATGACAACATATCTCCCTTGCCATTAGGGTAGGACAAGTTATGGCACAATGTTTGACACACACTTGTGCATGCATGGTGAGAACCAATCCTGTACATGTGCCTCAGGGCTCATAGAGGAGAATCAATGTGGGTGACATATTTTATGGGATAATTATAAAAATCTCACAAAGCACACTAGTAAAGTACTCGTATGGACAGGCACAACAAATACATCTTACTTTAAAAAAAAAAAAAAAAAAAAAAAAAAAAAAAAAAAAAAAAAAATTTAGCTATCCCTCCTGGACGATTGGTGTTACAGGACTAAAAAGAAAAGAGAAAAAGAAGAAAAGTAAAGAGAAGGCAAGAGGCTTGCTTAGGCACAGTTTTATTGACCTCATTTAGAGTACCCATTCTGCGGACCGAAACAAAAAGATATTTAACTATAATTCAAGATTTGTTTGTTTGCCATCTCTTCCCAGACATTTGGGCCTACGAGGCCAAAAAAAAAAGAAGAAAAAAAATTGGCACAGTTTTGCTGACTTCACTTAGAGCATGTTTATATAATTGTGGTTTGTAATACTCATAATATAGCTTTGGTGGTTGGTGAAGCATGAAATTTAAACCCTCCCCCCACCCCTCCAAGGTGATCTCGAAAAGATCCCAGCCCTACAAGCAGGTTTATTTTACTGCAATCTTCACAAACCCTCGCCTGAAACCATCCTTGGGTGACTTCCATCAACCTCTAAAATTTGAGCCGTGTAGGCTCAAGTGTCTTGGAAGAGATGGCAAACAAACGAACAAATTGAGAATTATAGTTACTTCTCCTTGAAGTGATGTAATGGTCTCAGAGACTGATTTCTAATTTATCCATTATGAAAGATTTGGGAGCCATTTTAAAGTACCTGAACCTCAAACAGTCGGGGAAAGGTTAGTCAACTTTCACGGATCATTAGCTTATTTCCCAACAGAGCATTACATGATTAATGCAGAACATGATTGAAGCATTTGAAGGTGCATAGCAAATACAAAGAAAACCGTTGCAATGATTTTCCAATAAAA
This sequence comes from Lycopodina hypogea, assembly GCA_963969325.1. Lineage (NCBI taxonomy): Eukaryota > Metazoa > Porifera > Demospongiae > Poecilosclerida > Cladorhizidae > Lycopodina > Lycopodina hypogea. The sequence continues at coordinate 4,595,332 of OZ017791.1, read as the reverse complement.
TCGACCTTGGAAATGAAGGTACTTTACCAGATTTTTCCTCATTTAACTTTGGGAAATAACAAAATCAACAAATAATATTAGCAACCTAAATATTTCCAGTATATATTTGTGGATTAATGCATGTGCTAGACTAAGTTAACAACATCACCACAACCTCTCTGCCATATTATTAAGAGGGAAAAGTTCATTCTGGTTTAATAGGCACTACAATTGTTAATATGGAGGGGTGTGGTGATGTATATCATTCAAAACCTGGAATGTGGGGATTAGACTTGGGTAGGTAGGAATTTCCCCCACCCATGCATTAGCCATGCTAACTACTCACTTTCCACATTGAGCACCCATCCATACTGTGGCCAAGTAAGACGGTAGTTGAACAAGAGAGCCAATGGTGCCCATCTTCCCTTTGCTCTGCTTCACCTGACGCTGCAGCGTGTCTCGGGTGGAGTTCAAGTCAGGGCAGATGGAGGATGGAGGGACATACAGAATGTCCAATATCCTCTTGGAATTGACCTGGGAGAGGCAAGAGAGAGGGAGAGAAAAGCAGAGAAGATAGAGAGGGAGATGGGAGGAAGGAAGGTGAAAGAGTATACAGTGCACAAACACCAATAACAGAAGACAAACGACAACAGTGGTGACAACAACAACACAGACAACAAGATCTACCTTGAAGCATTCCAGCACTAATGGTGCCGGGGTGACACATTCCACAATGGAGATGTGGGCAGACGTGTTGTCTCCACTGGCGAGCCAGGCTGTGCTCTGTCCTACCTTAGTGGCACACTGCACCTGTACGAGATAATAACACACTATATGATCCACTTTATTTGTCATGCCCAACCTCCCTGCCCACAGACCACACCCACATCTTCTATTAAACCATACCCCTCCCATCCTGTGGTTTAGCACTCACAGACATGACTTCCTTGTTGATGAGGTTAAGGTTGTAGCTTTGCACAAAGAGAGGCAACTTATAGGACACCTCAAAGATGTCTCCTTCGCTCACATCCTCTGCTATGACCCACGAGCTTGCCACTGGATGGCCTGCAGTGACGGCAGCAACAACAAACACACAACAGTCAACCAATGAATCATAAAAAAAAAAAAAACCTCCCAGACCATTGCCTTTAGTGAGCTGCAGTAGCCCATGTCAAGCCATGTTTGGGACACTCTTACTGAGTTTGTGTTTGGAGTATCGCAGAATGTTGACCCAATTCTGCATGATCTTGTCAGACTGAAACATGTAAGTGTGACACACTTTCTTCTCTCCGTCTCTGCATCACAGGAAAATGGCATGCATTTTATTATATTTTCAGTTGAAAAAAAGGATAAATAAATCAAGCGTTAAAAAAATAGATTGATGAAGGTAACAAATGAGTTAAAAAGATAGTAGGGGGATAAAAGAAATTAGATAATCTACAAAATAATTAGTTGAACAGCAAGAAAAAAATTTTTTTTTCTTCTCCTTCATCACTACAAATATGTCATTAATTCACAATTCACTTTCTCATAGCAAAAATTACTACTTCCACCCCCCACTTCCACCCCCCACCCCCCCTCCCCCCCCCTCCCCAAAGGCTGTCTACCCACTCCAACTCTCCTATGCTCCCTTCCTCAGTTCTAAAAACATACCCCCCCCCTTTCTCCTCTCTCCCTTCCCTACCGTGTAGGCAAGTGTATGTCAACCCTGCCTGGTTGCAAAGCCTTTAGGTCTCCTTTGACGTTGGCAATCTTACGCTGCAGCACTCGCACATGTGTGGCCAGGTCAGACACCTTTAAACCCTACAACAAACAGTATACATACTCATAATACACAGAATACATACCTACAGTACACAGTATATATATTACAATACATAGCATGTATTAGACCTAGAGAATAAAACATCAAAATATTGCAATTAAAACATGTATTCATATTCTTTTGAATGCAGGAAAGCTAATGCAAGTCACATGCTTACTTGGTATTCCTCATGAAGAGTGGCAGCCATTGTTATTATGTTGGAAAGATTCGAGAAATCTTTCTCCAGCTTCCTGTATTTCATCTTCAGCTTCAAATACTCAGTGGTAGTTTCTACAAAAGAGTTCAGTGGTGATGTACATTGGTGATGTACATGCATGTTAAGATTAAACTCAATGTGAGTTCACTTGTTAACTCCACATGCTGCCAACAGATTCACAGCTCTCTCTAGGAGGTATTTCTTGGTAATAAGAGCAGTATTGAAATAGGCATGCAGACAGCAGTATGGTGCTGCAACAGGTGAACTCCTGGTCTCATGGCTTGTGGCAGTTTTGAATAAATAATCTAATACTGAGATTTTAGGTGCATGTTGCTAAGGATTAATACTATTCTCATGACCAGTGGGGTGCATGCTTTGTCAGTCTCTTCTGTGGGACTTAAAGATATAATTTCTGGTCAGGCCACCCACCACAAGGTCAGTTACTAGAAAATCTGGAAATATGTATTACACCAACAAAAAAAAAAATTTTTTTACTTTCAATTCCCTTTAAAATGAATAAGCTAACTCCTTTATAATTTTTTAGTCTCAAAACAATGGCAAGGTACAAACTACTACTTATTTTACTACACAAAGAAAAGTTAAGTTAATTTGTCTAATAAACTTACCTTTTCTTTGTGTAGCAAACTTTTGTTACCCATGTATTAAACTGAAAGAAGAGGTGCACAAACCTGACAGGAGCATGCAATGAAAACTAATTCTTTTCTTCCATCTTTTCAATGTAGCTGTTCATTAGTAAATCTGAATGGCCACTTTTGTCTTTATTGCCTACCACGACCAGAATAAGTCTACCAAACTTCACTAACCATACCACAGCCGGAAGAGCCTGATTTCATTTTTCCTGTATCTGTGTTAACTCTGTACCTTCAAAATTGAATCTGTTAGCCCAAATAGTAGTATGAACACACAGAAGACAGTACACTCAAATACAGGACTGAAGAAAATATTGAGGTGTTTTAAACTCATGTCAATATTTTTTTAATCACTATATGGTGCTATCATGACATCCACTAATAGTGAGCACACTTAGACCTGACCCAAAACTTTCTTGTGTGGTTAATTATCAGCGGTGGTGGTGTTGAGACTCACTTCAGTGGTCACTCCGCTACACTTCTAAGTGGTTAGTATCAATTAGTTACTCATTTTAGTGTAGGATTTCTATTTTGGGTGACCAGAGTTGGATAGGTAGGTATAAATGTATACTTCGTTGAAAATAGAAGCCTGTAAAATAAGCTATTTTATGGTATTCAAATGATAAAATTATTAGCAGGGGACAAAGGTTAAATAATTTTTAAATATTTTGAGTTTTGACTAACGAGTCAGTCCCTGAAATTGGTGGAGTTATGCAATATAAACTGCCATTGTGATAGTTGCTTACAACTGCATGCACAACTTCAACAGGTAGAATAGGAATGGGACTTACCCTTTAGTTGGACCTGATCCCAAATATCATTGAGGTAGTCAGGCTCAGTTACCTCTAGCTTCTCCAGGAGACAAAACCACTTGCAAGTGTACACAAAGTCATTCATAGACTCAAAATCTCTGAAGGATAGGAAAGAAATAAAGTATGTTAAAAGCTTATAATTTATGTTATTACATGTAAGACACCATAAATGACTATTTGTCTATCTCCTCTGTATGTGGGTTTGTGTATGTGATGGTGTGTGATGGGGGGGGGGGGGGGGGGGGGGGGGGGGAGAAGAAAGAGGAAAAGAAGGCAAGAAAGGAGAGAGTGCTTAAGGTGTGTGGTGACAAGGGAAAAAGAAAAGCGGTACAAAGAGAATGTATAAATAAGTGGATATTGACAAGTATTCGTTACAAACTTGGGTCAATCAAAGTATTTAAAAAGTGGTTATGACAAGTGACACCAACATAAGATACCTATCTTAATCAACTCCCTTCCTTTAATGCGCACATACACACTCACACATTGCACACACATACAGACACACACACACTCTCTCTCTCTCTTGTGGTTCCCCCACCTGGAGCCAGTGGTGCTCTCCAGTTCCTCCTTCCTGCTGCTGCCTCCACCTTTCTTCTTCCTTCTCCTCATGGCGGCACAGAGGACCATGTTGCTGAAGAGAAGCAGACATCTGTCCTTCTTCACCGGCTGCCCATTGCTCACGAGCTGCTTGAGCAAGAAACATGGCAGAGGAGACACACAAGTACATGAGGAAGAAGAAACAATAATGGAGGGTGATCAGCAGGAAACACATAACTTCACTACAACCCCTTCTCTTCAGACTATGACTAGAAATATGAATAATTAATTACACAAGCACACACACATACATACACTCACTCTCTCTCTCACACACACAAACACACTCTCACACACATACACACAAAAATTACTTGCACAAAAATTATTCATACAAAATAGGAAAATGACAACAAAAAAAAACAGCAACAAACTGAGATTACGATTATCTAGCAGTGTGCATATCTCTGTGACAACACTCACTACCCTTATCAACACATCAATTTTTAGAGATTTAATCCTCCACAAAAATGCTGCCATGGGATCAGGCCAAGTGTCCTGTATGTAGTGAGGTCCTTATTTAAGGGATGCCCCCTTGAGAGGTTCCACTGTCTTCCTTTGGGAGTTCCACTGTATGTGAATATATTAATATGTATCCACCTTCCTCTACAACTGTAGCTCTGATGCGCGCGCACACACACACACACACACACACACACACACACACACACACACACACACACACACACACACACACACACACACACAACACACACATAATATATAAATGCTGATGCCATCAACACGGTCACGCACACCTGACATAGTCAGGGTGCCTGTGTACTAAGCAGGCACTATGAGCCACTGCAAGCAAACTCCTGGAGCCAGGCTAGAAACTTGCAGGAGGACTGACCAAGACTCGCAGCTTATGGGTGTGGGCACCCGAAGTCCCACCTGGACCCTTAGCTGATTAACAAGCCGTGGACAGTGGATTTGCACCCCAAAAAATTGCAGGATCCCATCACAGCTGGGTGGACTGGTGTGGGAAGATATTAAAAGACAAGAATATTTCATGTCGTGACTAGGGTTTGAACTCACACCACTAGGGTTGTTAATCTAAGAGCATAACTACTTAACCACTCACATACATGCAAACCCCCCCCCCCCCTCCACCCACCCACACACACCAGTCGGGTGACAATGTCCTGACGATGCAGCCATCTCTTGCCGTCCGTGAGTTTGAATGGGAGGTGGCTGATCTTGTTGGTAAGATTCTGGACCACCACCAATTGCTCTCGCTGACGTTTGCGCTCATTCAAGTAGTTTGTGATGCCTTCAAAATGAGCTAGAGCTAGCTGCAAGGTCACTCTGTCTGGGTGACCTGTGAAGGTGAACTTGATCAGGTCCTGTGTTGTGTGTGTGTTTGTGTGTGTGTGTGTGTGTGTGTGTGTGTGTGAGTGTGTGTGTGTGTGTGTGTGTGTGTGTGTGTGTGTGTGTGTGTGTGTGTGTGTGTGTGATAGAAGGAAAAGAATGAACAAAATATGCTAGTGATTAAAGTAGTTCTTCCTACAAATAAAATAAAATCTTAAGAAATATCAAAAAAAAAAACGAACATCCAAATCTACATATTATCATCATCAATAAACTCTTAATTGCTACAACTTTTGATTTATTCTGACATAGTGTAAAATAATCACAACCTGTTAGTAACTCAGTGCAGGTTAGCAACTACCAAGAATGCTACTTGTAAATATCTGCCACTAACCCATTGAAAATAATTAAGTTTACAAGAAAATATAAGTTCGCTTGACCTGAAGAAATGAGATGTACTGTGGAAATCGCTGAATCGGCTTTAGCAGTAACCCTTGGAGACTGAGACTTGTTCTACTGACAACGTATTTCTCCTTCAAAAACTGAACAAATTTAGGCTTCTTGTTCATGGCTTTCTCCAGTGTGGTCATCGCCAAGGTGAAGTTGTTGACATATGTAGAGTAATTGTTGACAACATCTTTGTTGCTCAGCTGAAAATAAACAATTAAACATTATTCAGTGAATATTATTTGACTTCAACAGCGTAGAACAGAGATTGTACTCAAGTGACACTAGAGCCATACCAATGCATAACCAATGTATAAAACCACACCCCCTCCCTGTTGTCCATAAATATTTGAAACTAGTGTGTAAATACAGCTGAATTACAGAAACCCATGGCACAGATCCAGCCTAATAATACATTGCCCTAACATTATATTCGTAAAATGTCAGCTAAAAACCTGTAAACACAAAACTTGCAAACAAAAAGGAGAACGTTTTTTTTTGTGTTAAGATCAGAAATGCGCCATGATTACTTCACGATCAAACCACCACACAAGTTGTAGATGAATTCTATTTCTTTTTCTTTTTTTTAATAATTAGCTAATATTTCTAATCAGCTTACAGAGGTCAGTACATCTCCTATCTTCTGTAGGGGCTTCCAGTCTAGAGTTCTTGTAGTAATGGCAGAATAGAATACTTCTTGAAAGCTTACAATGTCCTTTATGGGTCCAAAGATGGATTCTATTTCCTCTAGCGTAAGAACAGGAGAAGGACTTGCGGCCAATTCACGCAGAGGAATAAAGTACACCTGAATGAACAAAGGGAGGAGGATGGGTGGGATGGGTGGGATGAAGGGGAGGGAGGGAGGGGCATGTGGGTGGAGGAAAAAGGAAGAAACAAAATTCATCATAATGAATAGGAAATGGATATCAAAGTCCATAGAGAGAATTTGCTCTGGTGAAAGAAAACTCACTGTAGTCACACAGAAAAGAAATTGTGAAACTCGAAACCCTCTAGTTTTAAGGAGTGATAAAAGGACAATTTGCCAAATGCAGAGGAGTCTAGCTGTGATCCTGAAACATCCAATATCTGGTGCTGCAAAACTATTATACAACCTCGAGCTACAGCATTCAGGAGCTATTCATGTGGTGATGTGGTCTTCAGATATTATAATTTAAACCAATCAGGGATATATCTCCATGGAGATCATAATATTGATATCGTACTAATGTACTCAATTCTGAAATACAAACAAGTCTTGATCTAATGTATTCCAAGAGCAGGATTTGCATATTATCTATCTTCTTGTGATTGAGGTAAGAGTCATATGTGTTTATCAACAGTTCTCATATACCAGAGTGCAGACCATGCATCCATCATCACCAGCTACATGTGTGTATACAACCACATGTAGTATGTGTAGTTTGAACCAACCTTGATGGCTATGTTGAGGGAGGTGAGATAGGCGGCTTCAGACTTGAGCAAGTTGTCCACCACAGCATGGGCTTTCCTCTGCAACAACAACAACAACAAAAAGGTTAAAGTAAGAAGACATAAGCTCTAGTTGTGGTAACTGAAAAGAATGGTAAAAAATTAGGAACAAAGACATAGTAGTAACAATGAAAAGTATGAACAAACAAACAATAATTATAGCCAATAAGCCAGCAAGCTTGCTTACGATGGCACGCACTGCATCTCATGGTTTCCTATTATGCTTTTTAAAAAAATTATCTCATTATGTAGTAACATAATAACATAATGGTAAAAGTCAACATCTTCAAACAATATCAAGTGTTTTTACACTCAGGAGGTCGCAAGCATATAAATGTTGAAGAAGTACAAAATCAGACTACATGAACCGCAGTCATGCATCTTGTAAACAATTGCGTTCTAAATTTCTTTAAACTAAAATTAATCACCTCCAACCCACAATCATTGTCTATACGTCTGTGGCAACAAACACATGGAGAAACTACGATTCCACTCCCCCCCCCCCCCCCCCGAATTTTTACCAATATTCTTTTCTTACATCAGACACAAAATTGGAAATTCTTCTCTAACAATCCATAGAATTTTAGATCTTTAAAACACTCTATTGGAGTAGAAATGGTCAAGGGTTAAACACACATCCTAGCATCGGCAAGATCTGACCACCGATCCACATATGTACCACCGGTTCACATATGTACTCTCACATATACAGAATACTTTTGTTTGTCTGGATTGAAGGTCATAATAATTCAAATTCACAATAAATGAAAAATCTATACTAAGAGAGACAGAAAATCTAGCAACTACTCACTTGCTCCCAAAGAGTGCTGATCGCAGCTAAATTCACAAAATATTGTTATAAAGTAAATTCCAGAAACACATATTTGGATTTGAATGTTTTTCTATTTTCCTGAAAATTTTTAATAAGTTCATGGCTGTACACCGTATCTAAACATTGATAACCTAGGGAAATGATAAGGGAGTTCTCTAGAGTTCCAACCAGATATATTTGGACCATCACTTAAGGAGAGTTAGTAATGAGATTACAGAGGGAAAGAGAAGAAACAGAATGAGGGCAGTGGTGCAAGAAATACCATGGTTAGAGAAATGGTGGATTTTTATACTGTACGACAGTAGCAAGTATGTTAAAATGGATTGCTTCATCCCAAGTTTGCGATAACCAAGGGTGGAAGTCCATGGCATAGGGAGAAAGCATTAACATGCCTCCTAATGACTACATATATTCAATAGCTTTAAGATTAATCAGTCACCATGACACCTTTCACTATATTCAACTCCTCATGAGGCATACAGTTGCCACCATTAATACCTTGAAACACTTCTCCTAGATATAGCAAACTGTGGATTGATAGACTAGTTTAAACACAACCAACCCTCTGCTCATTTAGTATTACACACACAAGCATACTCTAGTGATATAATTCATATAACCACCATCCCCCTCAATAAAAACAAATTTAAAAAAAGCAAACAAACAATAAACTAATAAAGCAATGTGAGTGAACAAGCACTCACTAATGCCGACATTATGTACACCACAGATCATGTATGTCACCATATTTATCCTTGGAAAGTTGAAGAAGAAGAATCGTTTCAGGAGGTGGGATAGAGGCACAGGGTGAGGACATGTCCATGCACAGACACAACAGGTGGGCTCTACAGACTAGCTTCAGATGTTACGAGGACAGTATTTAAGGGAATAATTTTGAGAATTTTTCTAATCAAACTTTGATTTTTAAAAATGGGGCTGTTGGATGATGATGTATCACTAATGAACACACACCAACATCCAATACTAATGAGAGCAACACCAGTTAGCTTCCAAAACTGCTCAAGATACAGGTTCTAAAGTCGGCATGGCAAAAAGCAGTCTGCTTGGTGCCACTACTGAGGTTGTTTAGTGACATACAATTCTGCTAAATACTGCTAAGAAACCAAACAAGTCTTAAAGATAAAAAAAGCAAAAAAATTTATTTGTTCATGTTTTTTTAAAAAGTATTTCCCCCACCCTGCTCTGCTACCACATTCATTGCATTATTTATAGCCTAGAAAGCATAGCAATCAATTTTTGTAGTCTGTTTATTGCACATATTTGATAGAACCAGGTGAGCTTAAATTAGCAATGAAATATGAGGCAGCCATGGAGATCCATCTGCCTTCACTGCTGCATCAAGGGAGCTGCAAGACTTGATGGCTGTGAGTTGTTTAGAAGATTTGAGACACTTTCAGTTGTGGCTAAATAAAGAGACACAAAAGATGGCTTCCCTCTTATTTTGTCACACACACACACACACACACACACACACACACACACACACACACACACACACACACACACACACACACACAAACACACACACACACATCATGAGGTAACAGCTGTAGCAGCAAGAGGAGTAAATATGACGAGTCACATGTTCATCACAACCAAACTAATGCAGGCATATGATGCCACACACAGGCAGCCTCTGCGTGTGAGCGGCATTCAAGCCCTACAGAGTGCATACACACACTGAAATAGTACTCACTATAAGGATTGCCACATCACCTGTGCCTTTACTTCTATAAGAACTGAAGTAGGTATTCCCCCTCCCCTCCAATCCCCTAATTTTCGTGATTTGTAGGGAGATTTGAATCACTCCTTAGAAGTGATCACAGTTATGGAGGCATAGAGTGATTTGTATGTCATGTGGACCTCTCACTCCACATCCTCTTGTCAAAACTTTATAAAATAATTATCAACTCTAACTATGGGATTGTTAAATTATTCTCTTTTTCTCTTTCTCTTTCTTTTTTGTTGTCTGCTATAACTTCAAGTGAACTGATGGCACACCAGCATCATTAAGTCATTAAACATATCTAAATTTTGCACATATGTACATGCATACATACATCCATATATACATACATACATACATACATTTTGTGTACATATTCCTTTATATCAGCATATAATATATATAGCTATATGTTCTCATTATTAAGTGATTGCAGATTAATATTGAAGCTAGCAGGTTGACCATCAATTGTGGCTGGATTAGAATGAACACAAACTTAAATGTAGGAATATGAAGATATGAGAGTGGATATCCCTTATCTGCTTCGCCATACACAGTGTTTACCATGAATTATTTCAGCCATGAACACAATTAATAACATCAGATTGAGCCATTAGCACGATAATAGATCGGCAGTCTTCATTGCAATTATTCCCCCCTTGGAATCCAGCCCAAGGGATCTGTATAGCTGTAAAATTTGTACTTAAACCACTGCAGCTTCACCTAACTACAGGCATAGACAGTACATGGTACAAACTGAGCATGTGCAAATCCAATTAACCACAAAAAAAAGTCATTCTAATAAGGTCACACCACTTGGAGCTGACAAGAGAGAAAGAGAGAGAGTACACACTCAGACATACTCATTGATGAATACAATACAATGGAGGTTAGCGAGCGCACAGCTAAGTTATGAGCACAACATTCTCTCAAAACTAAACTGAGTGAGTTCACAAACATTAAAATATTAGGGGAGTGAAGATTTAATTAGAGTGGGTGGGTGGTAGATGATTACTTGAGAGTGGCAAGGAGGTGGGGGGGGGGGGGGAGGGGAGGGAGAGAGAGGGGTTACAAGTAGAAGAGTGGTTGGAGTAAAACACAATGCACGTAACATCATATCACCTCTGCCCTTGTGGCCCTTGGCTCAATGGGGGGAAGGGGAGGAGGGCGAAGAATGAGGTCCCTATATCTTGGGATGACATTACGCACTTGTTGCTGTCTCTGCTCCTTCCGATGGTGAACTAAGGAGTTTCTGGAAATAGCTAACGAACCTGTAAATAAAAAAAAAAAATTAACATAGCATACCATCATACATGCTGATTGACAATATTCACTGTTGCTTTTGTCTTAAGGACACACACAGGATGGTTAATTATGGTTGATGTGTGAAATTATCTGTGGATGCTAGATAGTCACACTTCCCACTTCTGCAGTCACAGATGGAGATTGTTTTGCATACTTGTGGGTGGAATCAGTACCCACAATGACTGCAACCTAAGCATCAAACTGCCCACATCACAGACACTGCAATATTTATTTGGTACACATACACACTAAAAGAGTGCTAACGATGCATCTTTGCATTCTGTAGCATTCACATGACCTTTCTCATGATTCTGTGACGTCTACACAGATAATTAAAGTACATTGAGTGATAGTCACAGTATAAGTATAAGTTAATATTTGCTATGTCTTCCCTCCCTTTGTCTTCACTCAGCATTGGATGCTTCCTCTATCTGCCTTCGGAGTATTCCAAAGAGTGTTCCCAAGCAATCTACTTTAGTAACTTAATGTACAGACATGAGCAAACAGCTTCAAACATGTTGCCATGGAAATAGTAATAATTACTCTTGATTAGTTTCCACTACTAATAATATACATCATCCACTTCTTCCATGAAGGCCTTGCACATAATTACATCATACTTCTAATATCATTACATTTTCTCCTCGAGAAATTATTCTTTGAAAGTATCCTCCCTTCTTGAGTAAGCTCTTCTTCTTAAAACTGACTTGTCACTAATATTCTGACCTAGGCTAGGGGGTTAAGAGCAGCAGCAGGGTGGATACATAGGAGGATTGTTGGGAGGTTGTTCCTTTGTTGTTTAACTGTTAAACCAAAAATTTAGACTTGCATGTGTTAATGTGTTTGAACAACTGTACTACATGAAAGCTTGAACACAAAGAAAGAGCAGCTGCCTATCATGACAGTACATTGAATAGAGAGGTGCATATATTTGAAGAGCTGTTGGCAACCTTCAACCTATTTTCAAGAAACATAATATCATAGGAGAGTTAGTGTCTAAACAATTTTAAGTTTACAATTTGCAAGAAACCAGTGTATCTATGGGTGTGTGTGTGTGTGTGTGTGTGTGTGTGTGTGTGTGTGTGTGTGTGTGTGTGTGTGTGTGTGTGTGTGTGTGTGTGTGTGTGTGTGTGTGTGTGTGTGTGCGTGTGCATATGCGTGCGTGTGCATATGCGTGTGTGAGTGATTTTAGTGTGAAAACCAAAGAGGTGGAATTATGGTTGTGTTGTATGGAATCAGGTTGTATTGAATCAGTGAACTAGTCATCAAAGTAGCAAAAACACATTATCCAGTAGATCATATGCCTTAAATCTTCAACAAAGAAATTATTTCAGAATTACATCATGCACAGAAATGCACTGCAAGGATATTCATTGGAAGCTACGAAACTTAAGTGCTTTTGGAAGTAATGAAATAATATCCATTTGTTGACACTAATATGATACTTGTGTCGTATATCTAGAACAGCTATAGTATGTAGGCACTCCACAATTGCTACTAAATTTCCATATATGGCATAATTTGACTTCCAAATAAGCAAAAGTGCATTATATTCTAACATTCTACGTGGGCCTTTGGTTGGACACATTGAAAGTTTGAGTAGCTCAAGTGTCCAGGAAGAGGAAAAATGCAAAGGGAAAAACACAGCAACAAATAAACCCAAAAAATTAATTGTTGCTAAAAAAATTAATTGTTGCTAAATAAATTAAATTATATTGAATATCAGAAATTGAACAAAGTATTTCCATGCAACCATCTGACTTACTTTTAGTTTGGGCTTCCATTCACCCGTGGGATCAAAGCGCTTACAATGTTTGCGACAGAATTACATATACAATGTGAAATTATGATTTTGAGGTTTCCATAAATCATACTTACATTATTTTCAAGCTAAAGAGTGAATTCGATGGGTAATACTGTATATGTGTGCCTCTTAAGTCAGCCACACACATGTATCTTCTTAAGTTGCATGCCACCATGTTTTAATGAATCATTGACTACAGTCCAGTTCAGATGAGTTCACCACTTCCTAGCAACTACACTATATACAAGTTTGGGTGCATGGAGGGGGAGGGGGGGGGGAAAAGGTGGCAGTTTTGTGTTTAGATTATTAATTTTTACCCGTGATCTCACGTAGTGTGTCGCGGAGTCTAAATGTTACTTTGTTGTTATCTTGTTGTTCTTCTTAGGAAACTTCCTCAGGAACATAGTTATGTCATATTACCCCATGGAGCTTATGAGTAAGCAGATTATGGCTGGACATTTCCAGTCCTGTTAAATAGACAGCTGCCATTTTGTTTAGTAAATTTGTAAGGATATTAGTCTCCCATATTTAGCAGACCTACCATGCTAGGGCTAGGGCTAGGGCCCTTGGATTCACCGGTGTGAAATAAAAGGATATGAGAGAGAGAGAAAGGATGGACTTCAGGATTTACTGTGCAAATATCACAAGTGAAAGTGTTGAAGACAAGGCAGATACATTCAAGGTTCATTGAGGAGGATAGAGTGGACACTCCACTCATTAGCCTTACCCCGGGCTAACATAGTCGAGCTTTATCTTTGTTATGCTTTGTACATTATCTTGTTCTCTCTTGTCCAGTGAAAGTTTTCTGCTATGAACTAGCAAACAATATTTGCACATCTTTCCTTCACAACACATGCAAATACCAAGTAACACCAAATTGGAATAATCCTCTGTGCATAACAGACAGACAATTGCTGATGTCAGTCACATGGAAGGCTATGATGTTAATCATTTCCTGCACTTTGGATATGATCAACTCTAAAAAAAAAGACAGTGAATGATATCAATGAACCAATTTCTTGCATGATTTCACGTTATGAAGGGGGGGAAAATCCATAGGTGGAAGGATAAAGCTCAAAAAGTACATTTATCTTAACAGCTTCTTAGAATATTACCTTGTTTCAACTCTGGATGCCATTCCAAATGTTTATCCTAGGGATATGAGAGTGGAGAGGAAGGTAAATTAATATTGGAAATTTTCTTAGAATATCCTACATATAATGTCTTCTTCAAGCTGGAATGGAGATGCTGCAACACCATTGCAAGAGAGAAGTCTATATTTGTTCTGTTCTAATGTGTAAAGGTGATTTTTTTCTTTCAACATCCTGTCTAAAACAGTTTGAAATAGTTGTATGGTATAGTATGATGTGTCTACCAATTGGGCAGTCCAAAGAAATATGTATTGGGGAAGCCACTGAATCTTCACTCTACAACTTAAGGCTCATCATACAGTGGATCACATGTACCATACAGTGGACCACATGTACCATACATGGGTGGCTGGCAATTAGAAGTACACAATAAGCAGCTGTTTGGAAATGTGTGGCTTCTAATTCAATAACTGAAAATAACAAATAAGGAATTCCTTCACAAAACTGCACAGTTAATAACGCAGTAATGGTTGATAATGCAGTAATGGCAGGCATATTTGATGATGGTTGGTCCAGCAACTAAGAGTGTTGACTACACACCCTATCAAATGTTTCAATAGAAAATCAGAACCACAACTGAAGTGCTGTGATGCAGCAGCTGTCAGTAGACTTCTGCCAATACCACCATACCAACCTCTTAGTTAAATTCAGTTATATGGGACAGACCAAACTAGTGAAAGAGTACCAGGATGAAAAATAACCCCCTACTATTAAAACATCCACTATTCCATTCATCAAAATTAGAAATCCCAAACAGTAATAGTAGTAGTAATTGCAGTAGTAATAGTAGTAGTAATAGTAGTAGTAATAGTAGTGGGTCAATATTGGACTTTCTAAAAATAAAATCAACCATCATTGGACTACAACTAGGCTCTCCACCAACTGTTGATATTATATCTGTCAACATTACGCAATGCTACCAAAATTCTGGCCTTTCTAAAAACATTAACAGGTGTTGGCCTATTAATGAGCTGCTGTGATTTGAATGAAACTACATGTCTTAGATGGTGCTTTGAGTAACTTCAATCATGTTTCATGTTGTCATTATCAGGGCATTCCCAAGCTAGTGATTGATGGAATGGAAAGTGTACACATAATTCATACATCTCACTATCAACTCCGAAGGGGTCTTTTCAGATTCATGCTCAAGTGATCCACTCAGATTCCCATGGCCAGAAGTTTTTGTCCACTAATTGCTCACTGCAACACAGAACCACAGAAACGCTCACTATCGCCATCCCATTATACTGACCACAAAAATAGAGCAACCGATTCCTCCTTTACAACCAGCCACCTTGTCCTGCATAGCCATCCTCTGTGCAAGCCAACAGGCTGAGAGTCTTCCATACACATCAGGCTTCTAAGCCGGTATCCTATCAATTAATCCGATTATCCATGTCATAGTTGTCTTGTTTGCTGAGTGTGCAGATAACGATTGTGTAAAATACTTGAAAGAAAGTGGAATATAGTATACAGATGACATCAGTGGGGATAAAAGGAATGAAACCACGATGGCAATAATTGTGATGTCAATGTGTAGATCCATATAACAGGTCACCATAGCTTGATGCTAAATTAGATCAGAAGGAAGGAATATCCTAATAAAACAAATAGGAGATAAAAGATGCCTGACATCTCATCCCATGAATTAACTTTTTTCAAGACAAGATCTTGCAAGTTGATCATATGAATGTCCAAACACAATATAACTTTTTTTCCCCTCTCCTTTAATTTTTTAAAATATTTAATTGGTGTGTTCAAAGAAGATATTTTCCAAACACAAAACTTTCCATGCTCACAAATCATCACTAATTAATGTGTGGTACAGTTTAAACATAACAAATCTCCAAAAACACAAAGTTGAAGTCATCTATATTTTTCTCATTTTCCCAGAAAAGAAGCAAGATTGAACCACAAGTTGGCCAGAAGGTTGGTATCATCCAATAGTCAGCAGAAGTATTCTTAATCTTTGTCATTGCTCTCCTGATATCCAAGAAAATCAATGCCAAGACATGCAGAAGAGGAGCCATTGCATGAGTGATATTGATGAAATATGTTCCACAAGTTGATAAAAAATTTTTTTTTAAATTCCTTTGTAATAAAAAAAACAAACAAAAACAAAAACCAAAAAACCAACAAAGTTAATGCTTCAAAATTTTAAGGAAATATTCACCAGATACACTGTAACCTGCCTGAGCAAAACTAAGAATCTCAGCAGAAACATGTCCATGTTTCAGCATTCCTTTTGTGATTATCTTTGTTGTTGATATTCTGACCACATGACTGGGACCACATCCACTCACTGTGAGTGCCTGCTGCCTGCTGTTCCGCTGTCTCATCCTCTGATTCAGAAAGAAAATAATCCCAATCATTAGTATTGGTTTCAATAAATAAAAAAATAGAGGCAAAATTTTTTGAGGGAAATAAAATTGTTTTTGTGGAAAACCGAAAAATCTTTGCACTCAAGTTGTAGTTGTTTTTTTTCTCCTTCAGAGTACGCTCTAACAGAGATAAATTCTTTAATATGTTGTATCTTGTCAATATACATGACAGAAATAGTACTGCAGGAAAAATGTTTGGCCTTTTGGGACCATTTTGTGTTATTTATACTTAATCAATAAAACAAACTATCCACACTTTAGTGGGCACAAAATTGGTCAGGAATAGCCTCGATTAGTCAATGATAAAAGTTAACAGATATTTGGACACAGAACCTTTATCAGTCACACATGGGCTCAAGCCAATGCCAGTTTCTAACTAACTGTAGTATGATAAGTGAGTGGGAAATCAAGAGTGCCAAGAAACGTAATAGTTTGCAATATGCGCCAATCTGTATACTCATCCTTCCTTGCCAAATCTGAATAGGGTTCATTTGGGGGAGCAGCGACAGCAAAATAACAACACATTACTTTTAGATATGTATTGTTACACTCTGTTCAAAGACAGAATAGATATAAAGGTAACAGTAACATGCCATAGGCCATAAAAAGTGGGGCTCAGAAAATCCAAGTACAAGGAGCTTATAAATAACTTAAGGAAGAGTTACGGATGATGAGTTGGCCTATAATATCAAATACTTATCACATAATTAATATTCACCAATTATCTGGAAATCCTTTGTAATATTATATTTTAATATTCCACAAGCTTGTTAATGGATTGTTGGGTGTAAATTCTGTGCGATATGATGGCTGTACTCCACAATTTAGCTACAATTGTTACAGATGCAGATAATGGTCTTTATAAATACTTACTTCTGGGTCTTGGTTTAGGGAGTCTTGAAAGAGAAAGAGAATCCATTGCTCCCGCGGTTTTTGCAATGAACATTGGTGGGGATTCAGGAGGTAAGGGTACCTCTGGTACTTCCACTGGAGTAACCGCAGTCGATAGAGAGAGAGATTCTATCACCGCTCCATTCTGCAGAAGTTTTGTGGTCATGTAGACAGACTCAGGTAATATCCCAAGCTCTTTTTTCTGTGTGTCAGTCATAACAAGTCCTTGGTAGATTCCTTCATCTGCAAATTCATTATCATCTCTACATTCAGAATTATAGTTTTTTAAGTTGCCAATCAAATAAAGTTTCTCGTCATCTCCTTTCCCTCCATCTTTGCATGATCCTGATTTAGTTCTAGTAACTTTGATCTGTCTTATAACAGCTGGCTCACTTGTCTCACCTTCACTGCTCTCAGTAACTGAAGTACTGCTCGCTCCAGCCCCATGTTGCTCCAATTCAAATGTTTTCAGTTCATAACATCCCTTCTCCTCACATTCACTATTACCTGCAGTAGAATATGACCATTTATCTTCTATCTCCAGTGTTTCTTTATCTTCTTGCAGTGCAGTGGTGTTCACAGACGTACTAGGAAGCTGAAAAGATCCCACTTCACTTTCAAAAGAAGAGGCATGTTGCAAACTAATTGGGCTCTCCAAAATTGGGTTAGTATCCCACAAAGAATCTTGATCCATGCTCAGAACTAGCAGAGTCCTTGCCCCACGATTAGAATCTTCTCCCACCAGAGAATTTCCTTCCATCAAAGAATTTCCTTCCATCATGGGCCCCCTAAAAATTAAATTCTAACTGTGCTCTCCCAGTTTCCAATTTTAAACGACTGTTGGAAAAAAGAGCTGCCTATCAACTGCGAGTGTCTACCATGACTTGAAACTTTCAAAACTGCAAAAAACCAAAAACCAAAAAAAATACCCACGATCAATACGCCGCACTCTGCAATTGTTAAAATTGTAATGGGTTGATCGTAGTTGTATTGCATATATCCATGGTTCCTAAATGTAAACCACAAATGCCCGTTGGGGGCGTGCTGTACTGCCAATACCACGCAAAATCTCAACAGGTGTTCCTGGAGTTCATGGACATTTCCCACCTGCTTGTGTGATTGCTAGTATACAAGTGGTCAGCTTGTGTGATGCTAGTCACAATTGGCAATCACACCTGCTAATTATGTAGCTACAGAACAGAACTGGTAATCTCACTGGTGCTAACCAAAAACCCAGGGAACTTCTTACCTCTCCCTGCAGGTGCTATCCCATACCCAGACTGTATTCTACCAAATGGTAACCCGTACCATAGAAAATGTATTGACATTCATGACTGTCAACACTATTTAGTAGAACTGTGACTGCAAAATAGTTCCATGCTCTCACCTAATATCCTAATATATATATATATATATATATACATATATATATATATATATATATATTTTTTAATTTATTTATTTATTTTTTTTCCTTTCTTTTCTTTTTCTTTTTTTTTTGCTAGTGAGCTCTCTCTTCCAATTCTTTAACTGCTATCTTCTTCCAATTCTCTCTTCTTTATACCTTCCATTCATCTCCTTTCACTAGGCTCTACTTCTCTCTTAGACTTCTGACCTCTTCCAGTAGGTAGCTCCGTTCTACCAATTATCAAGCTTACCCTCTTCTGTAGCCCCTACTATAGGAATAGAAACTTTATAAAATTTCTATCTTGCTGATAGCAAATTCCAGAATATTTAGAGCTGCTACTGTGGATTAAATGGAACGTGAAAGTGAAAAAGTTAGTTTAAGTTAGCTATCCAACTCGGCCAGAATCTCATTGGTTGGCGCTACTAGTAGAGAGTGTCAGACAGTTGCCAGATATGATGTAGGTCAAATAGAAAAGATAGTGGGGAATAATCGGTATTTTTAGGCAAATTAAGTTTAAACCAGCAAAGGGTCAACACTGTAATAACCCTGTTTTTAAGATGGTAGTTAGATAGCAACAATAAAAAATATTTCTGTGAGAAACAGGACTGAACTAAGTACTTTGAGCAAACCAAAAAAGGTAAGTTGGCAGTTATTCAGATTACTAAGCTAAGCTTGAGCCAGTGCTAAGTCTTTAACAAAAACAAAAACAAAACACAACAGTGTTGACCCTTTGCTGATTTAATCTTAATTTGCCAAAATATTCTGCTTAAAACATAATAAAAAAAAAAAATAATAAAATGAACAATTTAGCTTCTTCACAAATAAATGTACAATACTGCCCAAATTCCAAATTTTCCTTACTTGAGAATACCCAAACTAGTACTGTAATTGCTGCTGCTGAGCCAAAAGAACAGATATGCAGCAGCTGCAATTATGGAATGTTCAAAAATGAAAACAAGACTACAAATTTCCAGCCAACATTCTCTCACTTATAATTTAATGTTTTGACTTAATCATGGGTCAAAAAAAAAAAAAAAAAAAAAAAAAAGAAAGGAAAAAAACTCAACCATGACCCGGAGTTGAAGGGTACTGATGGTCAGAGGAAGTTTCACAACAAGAACAAGAATCCCAAGAAAGTAACATTTAATATTGATCCATTTCACTGTCTTCGTAATGGTTCAGTTCATAACTCTAGAAATCCTAACTTTGAGGTTTTTCTGTAATGCCTCATTCATTTAGAATGAAGTTCTACTGTCAACAAGGTGGCACCTCAACCTGTGGGTGTGTCCATGCAGTGCTCTTAAAATTTTTTTATCCCTTGGATGTGTGGCATGATTATTTATAGGATAAATATTGCAAGCACAGCCACCAAAGTTCTTTTTGTTGGACAACCAGTGGCTTGATTAATAAGATATATGATAAAAATTGCTAGGGCAGCTTCAAAAGTTCTGTGTGTTGGATAACCAGTGCCTTCATTATTGCAAGCAAAGCTGCAATAGGCCTCTAGTATGTATACAAATTCCTATTCTCACCACTGAATCAAAGGAAGCAACTTTAGCATGACCTTTGATGGTGGTACAGAATAGTGTTCATATTCAATGTTGTAAAGAATCTAAATAAAAAAAAAAAAAAAAAAATAAAAAAAAAAAAAAAAAAAAAAAAAAAAAAAATTAGAAAACAACAAACAAACAAAAAACAACCCTTATTGCTTGTTTTGGGACCACTTAGGCATTCTGGCTACACCACTGGATTATTGGCAGAATTTCCTACAAATGAATAATAACGAGATAAATATATGACTTAAAAATTAATGTTTCACACTTTTTGAGGAGCAATAACATGTCCTGATCCAATCAATCCTTAATGTTTTGTTATGTTGTTTTATGAAATACTTGTTATGTGTCAGTCATAACTTGTCAGTTTAAAAACTAGAGAAATATTCATCTCAACTAGAACTGTTAATGTCTTTTATTCATTCTCAAATAGCACTGATTTGCAGAAGAGGTAATTGGGATTATCATGTAGGAAATGCTTCAAGGTGAACGCTTTTATGCAGCGAAGCCATCCACACTGTCACCAACAGCAACACCGGGTCAAGATTCACTACCTCCATGACTACAGCTGTTCGACCCTGTTTTTGATTCCACCTTTTTGGGCAAGGAGCTGGCCATATCAGCTGGTCTACTCCTCATCCTGCTACTAAGTACTGGCATTGAGAGGAACCAGGGACCAACATCAGCCAGGAAAACCAGGACCAAGATCAACTGGGTCTGTTCCATGTGCTGCCAGAACATACCCAAGATGAAATGTTCTGTGCAGTGTAACAAGTACACTAAATGGGTCCATCTCTTGTTCTAAGGACTGTCAACATCTGCCCAGTTGTCAACCACCTTCACTGGACCCTGTTGCACAAGAAGACCCAGTGCTCCTTCACCATGGACTCCCATGTCGACTACCACTGCACTGCCATTTACCATCCTATCTACTTATCTACTTATCAACCACAGTTTTAAGCTCAGGACTAGTGACAGACAAGTTAGATACCTGAGGTAGATCAGGAACGTAGTGCCTCAAGGATCAATGCTAGCACTGATTCTCTTCAACATCTACATTAGTGACATACCCTCCATCACGTTGAGGCTGTATGCTTACGCAGGTAACCTGACCCTCCTCACTGCACAGCAAGGCTGGGACACTGTCGAGGAGATATTAACCCATGACTTGGAGAAACTGTTGGCCTATCTATACAAGTGGAGCATTGGAGTAAGGTTTTTAAAAAAAACAACCACAGCCTTTCACCTCAACAACAGAGATGCCAGAAGGCACTTGCAGGCTCAATAAATGGTGCTTACCAGCCAAACAATGACAGCCCAGTCTACTTCAGTGCGATCCTCCACAGCTCTCTCAGATATTGAGAGCCCACACTGCAAAGTGAATATCAGAACCGGTCTTCTCTGTTGCCTTGCATGGTCCAGCTGGGGAACCTACATGCTGACACTCCATAGAGGTGGTGCAGTAGCCCTAGTCTAAAGCGCTGACTGAAACAATGTTCCTCCTATTCCCTGTACTTTCTGGGATTATGCCTTCTAACATTAGGTGTAAGTGTTGTGTAGCAGAGCTGGTAACTGCTGCCAAAGAAATTCCTCACCACCTACATCATCAATAGGTCAGCACTGTAGCTGGAGCTCTTGGCCTACAGTGACTTGAATCTGTAAGACCCATCATCATACACACCAGGAGCAGATGGCAAACTCTGGAGTGGAACAGAAACCTCCCAGCCCAGACTTTACCAGACTGGAGCTTACCTCCCATGGAAACATTGGGTGTGGCTTAACCACCTCAGACCTGGCATTGCTCACATCCCAAGTCACCTGTTATGCTGGAGAGCATAGAATTCGGCTATCTGCCCCGTGGTCACCCCTCACAGAGTGTAAAGCACATTGTCTGAAGAGTGCAAGTGAAAGGTCTCTGCTATCCTGATGATGAGACTTGGACATAGCTAAAGAATCCACATTGAACTCTGACTGGCAAGCACTTATATATTGATAATTTCATTTATTTGCATAGTGTTATTGTATAATGACCTTTCTGGAGTTAACTTAAGATGTGACATAATATTATTCCCGAGTATATGTAAAATTAAAAGCATCATAGATATTAGAAGCATAATATGAAGAATTAAAAATAAAATTGGAGCATAGCATAATAGGTTGAATCAACAACAAAAAACAGTATGTGCCAAGTCTATTCCCCTCATAGCCATATAAGAAGCTGTTGGGTGGATTTTACAGGGTTTATAGTGGTATATAAGTGGAGTCAAGGAATCATTATTTTTTCTGTGTGGTTGTTTTCTATGTGCTATTTGAAACTGGGTTGGTGCATTGGGACCATTTACCTCTTAGTTTTTTGTTTTTTTTTAATTTTAACAAAAATATTTTAGGAAAGGATCGTTATTAGTCAGACTCCTGGCAGGCAGACAAAGAGAACACAAATAATAATAATGATAATAATTATAATAATATCAAGATTAAGCGTAAATTTGTTTTAGCACGTCCAATCGGCCCTTTGCGGTAAAGTAAGAAGAGAGAGCAGAGGGTGTGGGGTGGGGGGGGGGGGGGGGGGAATTAAGTAAGAAAAAAAAAAAAAAAAAAACAAAAAAAAACCCAGGTGGTCACCAGTCTAAGTACTGAGTAGGCCTAACAGTGCTTAACTAGGCCTACCATATAGTCCGGCTTTACCCGGACAAGTTCTCCTTTTTGGTCACTATATATCAGTCCGGGAGGATTTTTGAAATATCTGAAAATATCCAGGATTTTGGTCTTCTTTTTGTCGAAAAATATTTGTCCCTGAAATAGTCACACTTTTTTTTTTATACCAAAAGTCCAGCTTAGCAACAATAGCGCAGTGAAGTGGTCTGGAAGAGCAGAAACTTAAGTTTGCATACTTTTTCCTCTGTCCCTATGCCCCTCCCACTACTTATGGTAGACGGTAGGGAGGATTGTGGTGGGTAATTGTGGTGGGTAATTGTGGTGGGTAATTGTGGTGGGTAATTGTGGTGGGTAATTGTGGTGGGTATCTTTTTTATACATATTTCTTTTCTGATAAATTATCGTGACTGTGTGCTACGCTCTCGGCATGCTATCATAAATCCTACCACCTTTCCTATGAATGTTGATTTCTTGATTTGATGATTATATTTTAAAGCTCACAGTGCCCAAAGGTAAATGCAAATCCACTTCAAAACTGAAAATCAAATTTTTCATGTTTGGGAGGAGAGGAATGAGAATCCCAGTGTTTGGACAGAGTATTTTTGTAAAATAGGTAACAATGCAATTAGTGCTGTACAGTGAATTTTTCATTTCACACAGTGAAGCATCATCAGGACTGCTCATCTGCCATGTTAACCAAAAATCTTTAGCCAGAGTAAGTGAAGTTGGGATCTTTTCAATTCCAAATTATTGATATTCTTGCATAAAATTGATGATATGAATATTTTATACTTTTACTGTAGTCAGGTAGAAGTTTAAAGATTGAGCCCATTTCTCCGTTGTGGTGAATAAAAATGAGGGAGCCTGAGATTAGGGATGCTATTTCTTCTTCCCCTATTACATTTTATTAATGGTGCTCCTTCACACAAAAAAGTTCACTAGTAAAATATGCTACCCCCTCCCCCTCTAAAAGTGTCCTCTTTTTTGAATCTGTAAATATGGTAGCCCTAGCTTAACTTCAGTATGTAATTTTAATTCAAATTAATTTGAACAAAAAAGAGAGTTCTACCCCAAAATTGTCAGCAGATTAAGCAACTGTGAGGTGGTCCCCCTTCCAAGTACCGAGCAGGTCTAACAGTGCTTAACTTCAGTAAGTAATTTCAATTGAAGTCACCCCAAAATTGACCCCAAAATTGTCTGCGGATTTGAGCAACTGTGGACTCTAAATGCATTTTTGGTAGAGTGTTTGCCCACCAGTAGTCAAATCCACGCGATTTGAATAAATTGTTGGTTTCCTCAGTAAAGTGAACTCCAGCTAACCGAAGAAGCCATGTCAGGAAGAAAAGGTAGTGTCCTAGAAGGGGAAGCCCTACCAGAAAGAAAAGGCAGTGTCCCAGAGCGTAGCATTCCAACCAAACCAACCTCCCTTGAAGAACAGAAGGCAATTGGGAATTATAAACTCTGGTTAAATTTTGAAGTTTTGATAGTTGTTGTACTCTTTGTTTCTGTGTGGAGTCTGATGTCACTGCCCATAATATTTTACCATTTACCAATACCAGAGGTAAGAATAGTGCAGGAATGTTCGTTTACCATTTTGAGGTGCTGCTAAGTCAAAATTTATCTAAATATTATCTGTGTAAGCTTAGGAAGTGAATGTTTGTTAGTTTTCCTCATTATTACGGACTAATTTTGATACTAGCTTATAAAGATGCTAAATTCATGCAATCCTAAACTAGATGGTAGTAAAGTGGTTTCAGTAGTAATAGTAGAAGTGCAGGTGGTAGTATAGCAATAGTTTGAGTTTGTTAAGAGCTAAATCAAGATTATATTGAACTATGATCTTAAATATATTTTAATTTTAATTTTATTTCATCTGTGGCTTAAAGAATCATTACTATTTTTAATTGTTGCAATGCTATATTTGATATCCACTCCCACCATCCCTTTCTTAAAAAAATATATATTTTTTTATATTTCAGCTTGTGTATTGGTTAAACTGAAGATTTCCTGCCAAATTGTTTCCATCTTGATTCCAACACTAATCTGATGTCAAACCTTCTTTTTTTTTTTTAACTATGCCAGCTAATAATCATTGCACTTTTATATTGCATTTAATTGTTCTTAGGTGTCATTTGATATGAGCATGAATAGAACTCCTTCTGGAAACTCATTGTGCTCAGCACCTCTCCTATACGATTCCACCAGTAGAACTTGCCAAACAGAATTTTCTAACATTTTGACTGCCTCGAACTGCTCACTTGATTCAGAGGGAAGTATTTTTGTGACAAATAATGAAGAGGCAGTAGCAATGCAGCTTATAAATGGGCTTGAAACTATTGGAGCAAGTGTTGAATGTAGAAGAAAAGCTGTTCCCTTTTTGTGTTTACAACTTTTTGGATTGTGTGGTGAATTAGAAATTTCCATCCAGCCTACAAGCAGTCAGTGTGAAGAAATCAGAGATGTCACATGTCAACAAGAGTGGATGATTATTGAATCATTTGGCATACCTCTCCCAGACTGTGGATCACTTCCCCCTGAAGCTTCTTCCTGCTCTGGTCTAAGTAGCATCTTGACAAACACGACAGACATGTTAGGTACAGTTATATGATAATGGAAGGTATTGCTTATCAATATATCTTACTATAATCTAATCTATAATGGTATTTATTATTATTAGTATTGTTTGTTGTTTTTTTGTTTTTTTTTGGCTCCTTTTTTCTGTCAGTGTCTGTGAAGGAATCATGATCAAAATTATTATTTGTTCTTTAAAAAAAAAATTATTTTTATTTTTTTGGAACAAGATATAGAATTTAACATTCTTCTCCCCTTCATTTTTGCTCTACCTAGGGATAAAATATTTTATTTTTAGATCTTGGAACTTAATGATTCTGCATTGCTTTTTTTTGGGTGCATATTCAATATAGGAACATCAAATAAATTATATGATAGAAGATGTGTTTAAAATGAAATACTTGCTTGTTTAAATGCACCTATAATTTATCAATCAAAAGTTATAGTTTCTTCCATTATTTGGATGGTACTAATCCATACAGGAAAGATCCTGTGCTATGAAATCTTTAGTGTTTTTTGAAAATAATTGACGTTTTGTTGGAGGTGTAACCTAATCGGGGGGGGGGGGGGGGGGGGAAACACATACCTATTGTAAAACTGTTGTATTATTTCTTATGAAACATTTCATTTTGCTATTGTAGTTTATAATATGATAGTGTAGTAACTCACAGGTTTTTCTTTTCCCCACCCTTCTTTTAATGCTAAATACCAGCTACTTACATGGTTTCTATCTCCTTATTTTCAGCTTTAAAAATATCCCTAGCTGCTCAGTTATATTTGCTATATATTTTTAAAATATTTAATGCAAATAGCAAATATATCACTGATACTGATGATTTAATAATTTATTAATGTACTTTCAGCCATAATACTACATAATTTGTCAAATGATATAAGTTTGATATAGATAAGGAGCAGTATAGCCCTAGAAAGTTTTGAACAAATAAACTTAAGAGCTCTGTATATAGATAGCATGTCTGGTATTTTTCATCAAACTGCCAAGGAATAAAAATTTTTCAAGTTCACACTTTTTTTCATTTTTTTTTTCAATTCCTACATAGGAAAACATCCAAGTCACAGTAATGTGACCACTGTAGAAGTTCTGACGTGTTCCGAAGGTTTTTACAGGGAAAATGGTTCAATTGCTTGCCAACCAAGTTGTCATACTTGGAAAGTCTACAGTAAGGAAGTATCTATATTTATTGATGTGGTGGTGTGCATATCTGCAGTCATTGGATTTCTTGCAGCTGTGGCAGTGATCACAATATCATGTCTAGTGCACAAGAGAATGTGAGTTGCTCTAAAAGCTTGTTTGCTCCATAAATATTTTTACCAGAGAACTTTAAAAGATTCGAGGAGTCTAAATGTTACTTTTTTTGGAATCTTGTTCTTGTTGTTATTCTTGTTCTTGTTCTTGTTATGAAACTTCCTTTGACCACTAGTACTGATGTCTTGGTTCAACTCCTGGTCATGGTTGAGTTTTTTCCCTCCCTTTAAAAATTTTTTTAATTGTTGTTTTTTAAGTGAGCCGGTTTTTTTTTTTTTTTTTTTTTTTTTTTTTTTTTTTTTTTTTTTTATGTAATTTTTTTGCCTGTGGCACACAGGGGTGAACACTTGGAATGGTGGAGGGGGGGGGGGGGGGGGGGGGGGGAGGACATCCACATCCACATATTTTGTCAAAAATAGATTTAGAACAAATTGTTTGCTGTACGGAATATCAAAGTTTTTGTGTGGTTACAACTAAGTGGTTACAATGAAATGATTTTATTGTAGGAAACCCTGTAGTTACAACTGAGTATTTTTATTGCATAGAAACCCAAAAATCGTAAATATCACCACAATTTTAGCCTCATGTTAAGTGTTCTAAACAATTATTTTTCTTCGTCTAAAACACTATGTTTTAATAAATAGTACAGTCATTATTTGCCACAGGTTTTAGTGCAGATCGCTGGCATTTAAAAAAATATTGAATAAATACATGAATGTATATGTCATCATTACAAATATTATTATTCTCATTACAGGCTTACCTTTCCTTCTATTTTCGTAGTATATATGGTCACTGACTTCCTCGTACTATGTAAGTGTTATATCTTTACCTTGTACAATATAATAATTATGCAATAGCTTGTAATCTGAATTTGCATATATTCTCAAAAAATCTCAGCATTATTTGTCATTGTCAACTATATGGACCGAGACAAGCTCTTCTGTTCATCTAGAAGTCTAATTGAAAGTGTGAATGATGTCACTCCATTCTGTGTCATATCAGGTAATCTGAAATGATCTCTAACCCTACGTGAATGTGTGACCTTCAGATGGGAAGTCTTGACCTCAATGTAGTAGTGCAGTTGTAATATGGACCATTTTACCATTATGTCAGTGTCAATGCACTATTTCAAACTGCATATTTGTAGAAGGAAAGCACACCATCATTTTTAAAATTGTAGTGTTTGTATTGTATAGCAACCACAGTTTTATGTTTCCACTACAAGAAGTACTTATAAGTACTCGTTTTTACCTCCTTGAGTTCATCTACCCTACTACTAGAGTACATATTTGGAGCTTTTTTTTTCTGTTGGACTTTTCTTTTCCTTCTATATACTAGGGACCAACCATGAAATATCCAGTGTGTGTGTGTGTGTGTGTGTGTGTGTGTGTGTGTGTGTGTGTGTGTGTGTGTGTGTGTGTGTGTGTGTGTGTGTGTGTGTGTGTGTGTGTGTGTGTGTGTGTGTGTGTGTGTGTGTGTGTGTGTGTGTGTGTGTGTGTGTGTGTGTGTGTGTGTGTGTGTGTGTGTGTGTGTGTGTGTGTGTGTGTGTGTGTGTGTGTGTGTGTGTGTGTGTGTGTGTGTGTGTGTGTGTGTGTGTGTGTGTGTGTGTGTGTGTGTGTGTGTGTGTGTGTGTGTGTGTGTGTGTGTGTGTGTGTGTGTGTGTGTGTGTGTGTGTGTGTGTGTGTGTGTGTGTGTGTGTGTGTGTGTGTGTGTGTGTGTGTGTGTGTGTGTGTGTGTGTGTGTGTGTGTGTGTGTGTGTGTGTGTGTGTGTGTGTGTGTGTGTGTGTGTGTGTGTGTGTGTGTGTGTGTGTGTGTGTGTGTGTGTGTGTGTGCGTGCGCGTGTGTTGAATGTGTTGTATGAATGTGTGTGCATTCGTGTGTGTGTGCATTCGTGTGTGCGAGCATATCAATTTCTGTTCTGACACATTCTTAATTCAATTACAATTACTTACCAGTACTTCGATGAATGACTAGCTGGGGACAGAAGGTGTTATAGGCTTTATCTCCTTTTTTCCCCTTCTTTCTTCCCTTCTTTCTTCCCCCACCCACTCTACTTTTTACCGGTGGCACAGAGGTCTAGTCACACTAGGTATGGTGGGGATGGGGGTGGGCACTTCTACAAGTTGGGGACATAAATGGATTTTTTTTAAACTTGTCGTTACAACTTAATAGTTTTACTGAATGAAAGATATGAATAGATACAGGAATATATAAGTGAATATAGTTTCACTTCATTTGTTATCAATCAAACCAGAAAGTTGTAAATCATACATCTTTAACCTCATCTACTTGTTTTTTAATCCTGTGGCAAATTTGAACTTGGACCCTCATTGCCATAGATATATAAGGATCTGCTATTGATACATCCTCACTGTCCCCATTGGCAACTGTTCTGGAGGGACATCACTGTCTGCTATCACCACAACCTTTTCTCAGCCTGGCTATGACTTCATGAGAATTACTGACATTGGCAGATAAATTGATGCAAGCTGTGACTAGACTTGAGCTACTATATCAATACCATATCCTAACCCCAGTGATGGAAACTGCTTTTTCAATGCAAATTTAGACCAGTTGCAGGACCCTGTCACAGGACCCTGTCACAGGTCTTAGTGCGGACCGCTCTTGTTTTATTCTTTCTATAAGCCAAATTAGTGAAAGTATTTTTTTCACCTCGTGTGTGTGTACATTATTGTTTGTCTGTCCGTCCATTCTCTAATATAACCACTAGGATGAGAGAATTGCTGAACCTGATTGGGATAAAATTTGGTGAGAGCACTTCGGGAGGGTAGGAGATGATTTTTAAATGATAGAATTTTGAATGGCTGTATTTTTTTGGGTCTACTTTCGAATTTCACAACAGCTTCCTATGGCGTAATGAGAAGCAAAAAATGAGGATATTTTTGTGCTCAAAACTCAAACCCTTGCACCAACATACCTAAAAAGTATGCATTCACAACTCATCTGGCCGTAACATGGGCTGGGTCACACCTGGCCACACCTCTCCTCTGGGAGTGCCATGCTTAAAAATGCCTAATATTATTTTAAAAAAAATCTTTTCGAGCAAACTTCTATGGAAATTCAAACCTGATTCTATGTGAAATTGTTTTGTTTGTTATACAACTGGTGACTTGATTATTGCCAAAGAAGCTGCAATGGCCTCTGGCATTATTATCCTAATATTAAATCACCATTGTCTGTCTGTCTGTCTGTCTGTCTGTCTGTCTGTCTGTCTGTCTGTCTGTCTGTCTGTCTGTCTGTCTGTCTGTCTGTCTGTCTGTCTGTCTGTCTGTCTGTCTGTCTGTCTGTCTGTCTGTCTGTCTGTCTGTCTGTCTGTCTGTCTGTCTGTCTGTCTGTCTGTCTGTCTGTCTGTCTGTCTGTCTGTCTGTCTGTCTGTCTGTCTGTCTGTCTGTCTGTCTGTCTGTCTGTCTGTCTGTCTGTCTGTCTGTCTGTCTGTCTGTCTGTCTGTCTGTCTGTCTGTCTGTCTGTCTGTCGTCTGCTGGACAAATTATAATTGAACTTTGCATGAATGTTCCCTTTGGCCCTTGAATATGGTAACAACAAAAAAATTGGATCAATTAGGCTAGGGCTAGGCTTAAACTATTCTGGTATAGCATAATCTGGCTGTAGCCCTCAAATGAGGCAATCTCGTGGACCGATTTGTTCCCTTTGGCTCTAGGATGTGACAGAAAAATTTTAATTTTGAAAAAGTATTTGTCTTGAAAGATAAAATAGAATGTATGGCTTCCTCTCCAGTCAGGTAGGCCCAAGAATCGTCAACTCTATGAAATTTAGATTTATTGAGGCTGAGGATTGGTCAATCTTTCTAATTTCCAGCCATTACAGACCAAAACTGTGTGAATTATTTCATTAATATGACAGAATTTACAATTGGGCAGCCGTTCTGCAAGTTACAGTAGAAAAAGAAAATAATAATTAACTTAAAAATGACAAATTAAAAGTAAAGGCATACAGGAAGTGATGCATTAGAGCATGGTCATAATCAGTTATCTACCTATCTAAAGCCTACTAATATTGCTGCTATCCATGAAGTGTTAGTATAGATATACATTAATTCTTTTACTGGTAATTGCTAACCATTTATGTAGTTAAAATAATATTCTAGTAACTATTTTCGTATTAAAATTATTGATTTATTCTGCAGGGATATTATTCACATACATTCTCCTCCAATCAGCACTGTGGTGGCTAATGCATACTATGACTCTCTTTTGGAAACTTGCTTTTCCATTCCATGCTCGTTCCTTTGAAATCTCTGGCAATATTAAATACATCCACATTGCAAGTGTGATAGTTGGAATTTTGGAATTTTACTTCCACTAGTCCCTATTGTAACTTCAATTGCCAAGTTTGCAGTGGATATTCAGAAGCAATCAAATAATTCCTTGTCCCCACTTAATAAGAACGACTTATTCCTGTCAGGAGGATTAGGGTTTAGGACTACCAGTTCCCCTCCTATTCTGTGTACTGCTTCTGATCCAGATGCAAGTTTCTATTCTCTTGTACTTCCCGTAGATATCATCTTGGCATCTGGGTGCACCCTACTCATCATTATATTCTGGACTGTGCATAGAGTAAGTTTATATATATATATATATATATATATATATATATATATATTGCTAGTAATGGTAGAATTATTAAATTCATATTTATTTCACCAGTTGTTTTAAGAGTGTGTGTGTGCGCATGCGTGTGTGTGTGA